>JAUTCZ010086126.1:0-16261 GCA_032273805.1 Melanodrymia brightae
AGGTTGTGCCCATGACAGGTGTGCTTGAACAGTTTTCTGATGGAAGCACACCAAAAATGACCCAACCCAACCCAATAACATGACTCGATTTAAAAGTACATTCTTCCCCAGTTTGAAGATGGATGCCACAGAACGTGCACATCTAACGCTATTTATAACACGTTTCAGGCGGCTAATACAGCATTTCTTGAATTTATTGAATTTAATATTTATTTACATCTTATTGCTTACAATATCAATATATATATATATATTTATTTTATAATACTATATACCATATGCTTCGGGTCATCCAAATTATAATAATTGCTTTGATATGTACTTTTATCTAAAATAAAGGGCATATAAAAGATCCCTTGCTACCCATCAAGAGTACAGAGCGTTTTCTCTATCATGCTAACACTAACTTCTGTCCTGGACAGTCGAGGCAGTGTGACTGCCTGACCATGAGAGACGTGCTTGAACCTTAATTGGATACAAGCACGTAAATAAGTTATAACTAACTAACCAACTCGTAAACTAGACTTGTTTTCAGAAGTTGGCTGCTGGTTTTGTTCAGTATATTCGTGTTATTCAGGGAGCTGCTGCGTTCTGGTACAACTTGAAGCACAATGGTGAACCTGATGTTCGCACAACGCATGCAGGTTGTCCTGTGCTTATCGGAGACAAGTGGGGTACGTACCTGTCATTCCAGATCGTAAAGAAAGATAAAGTTTGTATGTTTAACGACACCACTGGAACACATAGATTATTAATCAGCGGTTGTTGGATGTCAAACGCACGGTTATATCGACACTTGGTCAAAAGAAAACCCGCTGCCGCCACCTAGGCTACTATTCTTGAAATAACAAATTGTAATGTTAATAAAGAGAAAGGCTATATTAGCCGGGAATATATTGACTAGAAACATATTTTTGTACAGATTTGATGTTGTAAGAAAGAATATTTTAAAACGATCTCCGAGTTTTAAGACAGGTGACACACTACGAGCACATTTAATTCTATTTGTCATTTTTGGCGTTACAATCGAACGTATGATGGCATCCATCTTAAAACTCGGGAGTGTGCCTTTAATTCAATAATAAAAAAAGGCTCTATTTGTAGCTATTTTGCGGAACTTGCTATGTAATGATTGACTTTAATATTCTTCAAATATATTTTAGTTGCCAACAAGTGGATGAGAGAAGTGGGACAGACATTCAGACGGCGATGTACACTAGATAAGGACCAGTGAGATATTAGTACACTCACAACAGAGCAATAATCATATCTTATTTATTAATTAATGCATCATCACAGATAGACAGACAGACAGACAGACAGACAGACGTTCAGACGGCTATGTACACTAGATAAGGATCAGTGAAATATTAGTACACTCAAAACAGAGCAATAATCATATCTTATTTATTAATTAATTCATCATCACAGATAGACATTCAGAAGTCGATGTACACTAGATAAGGACCGGTGAAATATTAGTACACTTACAACAGAGCAATACTCATATACACAATGTATTAACTTGTTTATCAATATTAATTCATCATCATAAACAATTCGACTTGCTGAACACTACGTGATTGTGAGACCAAATTGATAATATTTAGTATAATGAAGTTGAATCCACGTAAATGTATATGAGTGTGTTTGTGGAGGGAGTTGGGGGATGTGAAGGCGTGACAAAATGTGTAGCTGAATGTGAAGAGAAATAGACGTAACTGTGTATACGGACTAATTGGGCTGGGTGTTGCGGACAAATATGTGATATAACTGTGATACGGAAAACAAATGCATGCAACTGCGCATGGACAAATATGTGATATGTGATTCTAAATCCAACTGTGTATGGACTAATAATTATGTGGTTCTGAATAAACATTCATGCAACTTTATTGACAATAGTGATTAAAAAAAATATACATGAAAATGCGCGTGGACAAATACGTGATGTGATTCAATAAATATACATGCAACTGTATATGGACAATTGTGATTCTAAAAAAATATATGTGCAAATGTTCATGGACAAATATACTGTGTATTGACAATTATGATTCTAAAAAATACATTTGCGAATGTGTGATGCTTGATTCTGAATAAACATAAATGTAATTGTGTATGGACTAATATATGTTCTGAATAAACGTGTGATAAACAAGTGATAGCAATTGGTGTGATTTTCAGCACATAATTATTTGAGAAAGTTATTATAAAGGGATGTAACCTGTTTATCACGTTTTTAGAACAGAGTTTTGTCCCATGTATTACATTTACATGTATATCTGATCGTAAACAGGATTACCTGCCCTTGATAGCGACGCTACACTGAACGGAAAGGGCAGGTAATTCAATCTATATCTCATCTCCACAATTTAGAGAGCGAGATCTGTGGTTAGAGTCTGATGTCGAAGGATCGATCATACCATAATTAATTTATTGTACTCGGACCTATATGTTTCCCCCCACCCCACATTCCACCAGCAAATAAAACAAAAATGGGTAGGCCTACATGCTTACCACGGGCGGAACAGAATTATAGGCCTACGCTTATCTTTTCCAAAAACCTAGTATCATCACGGCTTTGGCTGTGATTCATGTGTACATGTTATCTTGACTTTCTTATAATGTCTCTTTGACTCTGCTTTGTGCAAAGATACGCGTTTGGTTATGTCAGTACTTTTTTCGTAGAAATTCATGGCCTGCATAATTTCACACGTTTTCGTCGAATCGAGGAAAACAAACACCAGATAAAACAAAATTTCTGTGCTTACGACGGTGGCACATTTTGCAAACACGTATCATAACTCTTTTGGCTATGATTCATTAGTACTTGCCATTTCGACTTCCTGTTATGCAGAGGTAGACATTTGGTTTGTCGTTTAAATATCTGGAACAGTAGCATGTATAGCAAAATAAAAGTTGGATATGCAGATTTTCTAGTCCCTTATTCCTCCATCCACTCAAGAAATGTTGGAACTTTATTCTAAGCGGGTCCAATTTTCTAAAACTGCTTAACCTAAAGTAGGCCTAAGTACCGCTCGGTTTGAGTAACCATGTCGTCAAAGAACAACAGAACAAATCTATATGTGTATGCGAAGTGAAATTGTTGATTTTTTAAAATCTAAATGTCAAAAGCAGTATGAGTATAATCATAGTTTAATAATGTGTGATGTAAAATCAATTCCCGGTCTACTCTTACAGCTACACGTAAACTTTGGGAATCGCCGTCCCATAATTATCACGTGTTTACGATTTAAATATATTAATTTATATTTGTGTGTGTCGCTAAATCGCCACCGTAAAATGTATCAGACATATTTAATAATAATAATCACCCATAATGTTTATTATTTAGACATTTTGTGGCAAGTACCGGTGCATTAAACGTATTTATAGCACGGAACTGGTATTTATAGCTATTTATTAGAACGAATTATCACACTTTACATCTTTTATTGTCTGCGTTTAATAGCAAATTTTGTTTTATGCACCCTAGTTTTACTAACATCAGTACATTAACTGTTGCGGTGCCGTACATTATGATTGAGCATTGTACTATTCACCATCGCTGTGAAGTCATTCACTAAGTTAATGGCGGCAAGCTCGCGCAATACACAGTAACGTCCAGACATGACGTAACATTGCGCGTAGCGACTAGACGACAGTCTTGCTGAAGGACACACTGACCCAGAAACCTATATTGCTGGCACGTGCGACATCCCTATGAGGTAACTGAGTGATAATAATGTAATTAGCGTCACGGACTGCCCCAAACTGATCCACTGGGCGATTACGGACAACCTAGCTTTTACTCAATGAAACAAGACTGACCCTTGTGTTTACATACACGACGTCACGAAATCACCGTAGGTGTCGTGTTCTATATCTAAGCAGTCACGAACAAGACTACTAGTATTTTACAACGGTGTCTGGTCTGTATTTGATAGCTGAAAGCGATTCGTTCCGATTCATTCCGGTATTATAAAATAGGCATAACGTGATGCAACTTCCCACTCGATATTTGGAAAATAGTACTAAAGTGCTAAAATGTTCAGTTTGTACGCTGAAAAATATAATTAAAAAAATACTAGCCCTGTTCATTTCTAACTTTTTTTAGAGAAGAGTCCACTTCATGCTTCATACTACGTATAATTACGGAGTATAGTTATTTCAGAAGTAAAAGCATGATGAATCTTTAAAAGTAAACTGTGCATGCATGTAAACTACGCATACATGATTAAATTTTACTTGCTTACTAGAATAGTACTGTAACGGATAAATGTCTTGAAAAGTCTTTTTTGGTAAAGTCAGCAAAAATCTTATGAATGTTTGTTATAATGAACCATAGAAATATGATGCTGCTGAATTCAATTTGATGTGAGAATCTTTATGACTATTTTGATAGTCAACTTTATTTGAATTAGAGATGCTTCTTACATCATCATGATGATGATGATGATGATGATGATTATGACGATAACGACGATGATGATGATTATGTTGAAGAAGAGGATGATGAATATAATGATACTGCTGTTGTTGTTGCTGCTGCTGCTGCTGCTAATGATGATGATGATGTTGAATTCAATTTCATCCTTAATGACTTTCAACAGGTATGAGGGTGGCAGAATCCACTATTCACACTGAATGACTAATATAGTTGACATAAGATGTAGATGTTAGATATGACATCGATGTATGGGTATGTGAAGACAACATGACATTACAATTGGCACAAATCCTTTGGGTCATGCTAGTACCTGTATTAATGCGCACTACATCACACAGACCGAGACAATGATGTCGTAACACTAACGACCATCAGCGAACACCTGTACACCGCCACGTATAGTGTTACTGTGACATGACATTTGTAACTGATTACCATGCATGACTAAATAAAGATTTCCCCACCAAAGTATTCACCTCAGTTGTAAGTTCATTGATACAAGATTCATTGCATTAACATGTTATTTAATATTTTCCTGCTCGTAAATATTCACGATAATAATTATGAATGGAACCTCATGTACTATCTTGTGTGGGAATTAGTTGGAAAAGAATCTCTGGTCGTCTCAGGGTGAGAAGGAGAGCTGTCTAACCCAGAGCGTACTCTGTTCGCTCTATGAAACATCCATTGGATCTTTTGTGTACACTTTCCCACAGACAGGATAGCAGTCACCATGGCTTTTGGAGTACTAGTCGTAAATGAAATAAGAAATAACAGGTGCACTGAGAAGGATCAATGCTTTGACCTCGCCCACCTCATGTAGATGCTCTTGCACTAAGCCAAGTCACATTCCGCCCAAAAGATGACTGAATGCGTAAAATTCCTAAAACACAATTAGCATAGCAAAAACAGCGAACTATATGAGAGGGTCCCTTCTGTAAATCATGTGTCGTAATAACACTATGTTTAGCCTTAATATGCGTTGAATATATAACGCATCCTTGGTGTGATATTGTCCAATAATTGTAAATGAATTATGTTTTTAAATGTGTTACAAAACGCAAAGAAAAAATAAAATAAAATGGTCGTTTCAAAGGAGGTTCGAATACTAAAACATTGCATCGTGTGTCGAGAATATTTGTGCCTAATCCATTTGTTTTTGAAAAGCAATAAAATATGTTTCCAATCAAACATTTGGAAAGTAGTTTTCGTCACTTGACTGGCATACGACTTTAAATAAAGAATAGTTGTATCATATTAGAACAGAAAGTGTGAATAAATCTTTGCGTCACTTATTTTAATAATTAATTTTTAGAAGGTAATTTTTAAAATATTTTTTTCTACGTTCAGAATTCAAAGAATGGACATAATTCCAAATGTTAACTTGCAAATGACGAGTATAAACACAAGCTTGTGCATATTGAACAGTGAGGTTACTCGAACGCACACCTGCGGGTTTTTTCAAATCCCATTTATCAATTGTGAATTCTATGCAGAAGCCAAATTCAATCAAGCCATCTGTTGTTTGTTTGTTTTATAATTGCGGGCTGTAGTTTTTAACAGACTGAGGGGAAAAATCCCTGTAGAATTTAAAACTGAAGGACAAAATAATATGCGGGTCAGACAGTAGTTCGGAATTGTCTGGAAACAAAACGTCTGCTCTCTGTATTTAGCACATAAAGTCCACAGATTTCCTTTGTAAAAATATGCGCACCATTATTATTTGTTTAAAGGATTGGTTTTCTTTCATTTCTAGAAATGTAAAATGTTTACCAGCTGTCCGCAGAGTAAGACTGGAAAAAAACATAAATATACTGTGCCAAAAGAGAAATGCACATTTTAATATGCATATTTTTTAAAGACAAAAGCAAATAAATATTTAATACAGTCATTATACGTGTCATGTCCATAGTCCGTTGTTTAGTAGTCTTAGCATAATCTAATTATTGTCATAATAATTACGCAGATGTGAGATCTAGGATAGTGTTGAAGACGAAGGATAGATATAATAGTCATCTTCAATGGACAGTTAGAATCGTTGAATATATTTCCAGTTTCAACATGTGCTAGAATACCGGCTGTCGTATTTGCTACTTGAAAACATTACCAAACATTACCCCAGTTCCAAGACATACGGTAAAAAACATCTACAGAATAGATTCACAACAGCACCTCCCACCTTATTGACAAAACTATAGGGTAAAATATCGGTTGAGACATCGCCTTTGGGAGACATATATCAGAGTGATACAGTCTGCTTGTTCGCGGTGTTATTTTAACACAACAGAATCAACCACAGTGCTATTAACCCATTGATATGCGGAAATTATATTTTATTTTAAAAAAATACTTCATAAAAACACAGTGCCGTTTACACTGTTTGATTTAGCGCGGAATGTCATCGAATGAACAATGTTGTCGTGAATCTTCTGCATACATAATGTTACAGATTCTACCATAGTAGAATCATGTTGATGTTGTTAAGACGCTCGACATCAACATCATCATCATCATCATCATCTTTTAACCCAAGAACCATTGGTCGCATTATAATAAGGTTAACAGAAGTATTCCTTAAACATCACAATATTCAGGTGATTTCATGGACCTGAAGATCGCGAGATCTCAACCCGAGAAAACATGCATAGGAAAAACTGGATTAAAGCTTGCGTCAGAGAAATCCCCATCCACACTGCAATAGCTGGCACTCGCACTCACCAACATACACTTCTGACAAGGTGAACTAACATTTCGGAATCTTTTACATCCATGGGCAGGAGGCATTAATCAATTACATGTATAGAAGAAAATCGTATACCCACAAGATACGGAGAACTAACGACCTTGACCTTTGAACATTCACGCCGTCCATATACATTCTAGCAAGAATGGTCAGAATAAATTGCTCACTAAGTGGTAACTGTACCTACCAAACACTTTTTGAAAATATATAACCTTCATATATTCGGCTAATAATTGTGTTCCCGGTAGTTTCTTTTTTTAATTAACTAAGTAACTTTAAGAATTAAAAAAAAATCATTAATCCCTGATGGGATTGTTCCTGCGGGCATGTTGCTCATATACTATTCTGATTTCCACGTGGCACGGAAGCATGTCAGAAGAAAGCAAACTTAAATAAATCAACAAAATCCGTGAAGAAACAGCACAACTTAATATATAACTGAAAAAAATCACTAACATTCCAACACCACTACGCTCGGCCATACTTATGAAAATAGGTATAGTTTTAAAAAAAACCAAAAAACCAGTCGTTTAAAAAAGAACGCCAGTTTAGTCGTATTTATAATGTGTATTGTCAATGTAATACATTGTATTATCAGCGATTTTTCAATATCTAAGAAATATCTAAGAAATTCGAATAATAACATAACTAAATAAAGTTGTCTTGTTTTAAATACTTTCTCTTGCAGAATAATGGAATCCAGCGATACAATTTGAACGCAAAGTTATTCACTAAGAGCTCTGCTTATCTGGTAGAGCATAAAACCGAATAACAATAAAATCACTTAAAGAGTGATAAAATATTACACATATGTACTGATGGACCCGTTCCGTGGTTCTTGTACGGCCGTCTCTCGCGGACACTGGTCAGTCATGCGCACTGAGTGTCGTCCGCTGTTCACACTCCAGTGACCCAATCCACTGACCTACGCATACAAATAATACCATGTCAACAGGACCGACCCATTCAATGCCTGTTCGACCATCGACCGACCAATCGCGATAAAAATTCTCATCCCTCACTTAAAGGCCCATACACAATCGTAGGGCCGGGCCGAGATGTCCAGAGATATGACCAGGCACGTTAATTATCCCGATTCAGTGTAACTTGTAACATATTAACAATGACGACCAATTCAAATTTTGCCAGTGCTAGTGTTCGGCAGAAATACCTGGATACTGTGTAACACTCTTTTTTTTCTGTGATGTCGCATCATTACCAGTGAAATGAAAAATGTAGCAATTGTTGGAGCCGGGTGTAGCGGCCTTACAGCTATTAAATCATGTTTGGAAGAGAATGTATTCCCAGTTTGTTTTGAAATGAGCAATGACGTTGGTGGGTTATGGAATTATTCAGAGAAGACAGACGTCGGGCGGGCAAGTATTTATAAAAATCTTGTCATCAACACCAGCAAGGAGATGATGGCTTTTAGTGACTTCCCAATCCCTGAAGACTTTCCACCGTTTATGCCTCACGATCTCGTGCTAAAGTATCTCCGCATGTACGTCGAAAGGTTTGACTTAAAGAAGTATATTCAGTTCGAAACCGCTGTTAAAAACATCAAGCGTGTTTCGGATTATTCTGAATCTGGAAGGTGGGTTATCACCACTCAGCAAAAAGGATGTGTACCAAAAGACCAGGTGTTTGATGGAGTTATGGTTTGTACTGGACACCACACGGTGCCGTATACGCCAAGCTTTGTGGGACTTGAAAAGTTTAAAGGAGTAAAACTTCATTCTCATTCCTATAAGGATTCAGCTAAATTTGTTGGAAGAAATGTTCTTATTGTTGGTAAGTTTTATGCCGATATCTATTTTGACATAAATTTTAGTTTGTAAGCGGTTTCATGGTTGAAGAAAATATACAATCTTCACAAAGAAAATCTATTGATAAATTTATATTTTTAACACATTAGTGATTACCAAGAGTATTCTTGAGTAGTCACGTTTGTTGGTGGTATTTTCTATAAATTACCAGAAATACTGAAAGTCCGTAGTAGCTGTGGAAGCAGGAATACAATTCCTTTAGGCTCCAGCAGCGCTATTAGATGCAATGAAAGATAAGCAACACGTTGTTTCTGACTGCTTACAGTGTCATCTCATGACGATTAGCACTGCACGGTTAGAATAATTCACTTAACCATGTCATGTCCAACATTTTTAATTATTATTTTAGTAATTTGGGCACCATAGTTAGGGCGCAAATAATTTGGGCAAATCATTTACCACAACGCAATCGATGCAAACTACATCATAATTCGTATGATATTTCAACAGTGTAATGTCGGCGTTATATAGTTCCATATAGTATTATGCAGCCATGCCATATAAATACCAACAATTTTATGTTACAATAATGGTAAGTGTATTACTGGCATACTGATGTTCCTTTGCTCCAGGATATTACCAAAAATACAACTCGTCTGGTAGCAGAGTCGGCTAGTCTTCAGCGAGTCCGTGTCAGTATGATAGTAAACTGATATTTGTGATTGCATTGATTGGTAAACCTCATACAGTATAATGTACACATGATTAATTCTGGTGATAACTACTATTTTCCCACATCCTGTGGCAGTGGTATGCAATGGTATAAAAACAGCTAGTATATAATAAAAGTTCTGTCCTGGACATGCAGTCGAGGCAGGTGGAGTGCGTGACCATGACAGACGTGCTTGAACCTTCATTGGATATAATCACGTAAATAAGTTATAACTAACTAACTAACTAACTTATAAAATGAGAGTAGCGGGTTTCCCGTCGTACTATTATAAGACTGATTTCAGTCCTGGACAGGCAGTTGAGGCAGCTGGTCTCCGTAACCATGACAGACTTGCTTGAACCTTAATTGGATATACGCACGTAAATAAGTTCTAACTAACTAACTAACAGTGGACAAGGATACGATGACTTTCCACAAACAACTTGCATCATCACTGCTTTGGCTGTTATTCAGTTCTCAAATTTGTCATGATGTCCTTTCGACTTTTTCTTTGTATTGGCTATGTTACTCGTTCTGCGCTTAGTTCTCTGGAAGCAATGTTCGCCACTGCGTCTACTCGACCGAATATGAAATTATTTGTTTTTACACAATAGAAAACAATTTGCTGTTATGGCTACGTACAACGAAAATGAAAATGTCAACAATTTACTGATGATTCTAATACAACTAGCATACAACTATTTTTCTTTGGTTACTTTTTGTGTTAAATCCATCATGTGCAACCAAGAAACCGAGAAGAAATTGGTCGCGTATTTTCAGACTTAAGTAAATCAATAAAAAATGGACAATCATGATGTGTGAAGCTCATTTGTTTGTTTGTTTTTATTTTAAATTGTTTGTTTGGGTGTTGTTGCTGTTGTTGTTGTTGTCTTTTTAATTTTGTTCTACTTTTTTTTAATATATATATATTA
Organism: Melanodrymia brightae; assembly: GCA_032273805.1. Lineage (NCBI taxonomy): Eukaryota > Metazoa > Mollusca > Gastropoda > Neomphalida > Peltospiridae > Melanodrymia > Melanodrymia brightae. Next base: position 10,607 of record JAUTCZ010086126.1, read on the forward strand.
TGTTTTTTGCTTTTTTTTATGGTTCAGTTTGTTTATAAAATATTTAAAGTTTGAACTTTATAAAGTTTCGTTTATTCAACTTACGGGTACCTAATGATACAGTATGTTTGTTTAGCGACCTCTGGAACACATTTATTATTAATCAGCGGTTATTGGATGTCGCACGCACGGTTATATTGACACTTTGTCACAGAGGAAACCCGCTGCCGCCACATAGACTACTCATCTTCGAATAACAGCAAGGGATCTTTTATGTGCTATTTCCCACAGACAGGTTAGTCATTTAATCCCGGAATGCTATCAATTATTGACATGTTTGAAATTCCACCAATTCCAGTTATACTCGATTTGCAACAGAATGCAATAGTTAGGAGTGAATTTCAGAAATGAAAACCGAGTATACCCTACCTCATACCGTTAAGTAGGGCCTACTGCATTTGTTTTATTACAAGCGTTCTCGTTGAATGGAAGTTGCTATAACAAAGTTTTTAAAATTTGTTTTATTTAACGACGCCACTAGAAACACATCGATAATAAATCAGAGATTATTGTACGTCAGACGCATGGCTATATTGACACATGGTCACAGAGGTAACCCGCTGCCGCAACATAGGCTACTCTTCTACGAATGACAGCAAGTGATCTTTTGTGCACTTTCCCTTGCTATGATAAGGAAAGAGAATAGTTAATTACATTTTTATGATTTTGGGAATGTCTAATAAAAACATAATAAAATCACTCATCGATAGTTGTAATATGTGTAGTAAGAGGGATAATAATACTTTGTTTCTTTGTTGACTATAACAACTTAACACAAAATGTTTGGATGTTGTGTTAAATCCTTATAGTTAACAACAACACATTGTGTTGATAACTGTTATTATCCCCTAATAAATAGTATACAAAACAAGTCTCACCTGTCTATTATAGGCCTAGATGCGTTTGTCAGGTATGTGAAGGACATTGATTGTTTGTTGTGACGTATGCTTGATGACGTCATAACATGTTCGACGTTATGTATGACGCTATCAGCATTTAATGGATGACTGTATTCTCACGGAGCGTTGCTATAGGTAAGTTTTCTCCATTACGTCGTTAAATTATTGTAATATTACATTTCAATAATTAAAATTCGTTTGCGTTTATATAATTTACAGCAATCCCATCGTTCTAACGGTCTCGATAAACCGAAAGAATGATAAGCCACGCTCGCTGTTAACTATTTACCTTTATCAAAGAAGTAAAGCTTAAAGGGTCTAAAAAGAGTTAATGTAATATTAATATTAAGCATTTTATTAGTATTAACTAATTAAACCAATTATCTCACTGTTTAAACAAACGCCAAGAGGACTAACGATAACATTAATATGAACCGTGTTATGCTGAACCTCGTAGGTAATAATACTAATTATCGCATGTCACGAATGGAATTCGAACCTACCAGTTTTAAATCCGACCCGTTTGACCACTTTAATGGTCCCTATCGTTCTTATATAGACATGATTAACTGTATATGTCCTTGCTTAGAGATATCCTGGCGGTCTGATTCTACAAAACATAGTTTAATTGTACCTTTGTGTTAACTTGCTATAAACGAACCCGCCATCACAGGTGCTAAGTGTATTTTGCCATACATGTGTATGTGTCATGTATATTTCAGGCACTCTGGACGTCAACATGTGCTGCGTGATCGATAGACCACGTTAAACGACTGGCATATGACCTTAACCCGAGTATCAAACAAACGTCACTGCATTCATACTATTGAGACAGGCAAGTAGAAAAGATCGGTGGGTAATTGTAGCATTCAAAGGAGAGTAATTGTAGCTAAGAAACCTTGTTTCATCTTTCAGTTTGTTATGTATATTTTATTTGGATTGTCGTCACTTTGGGATGAAGCATTACTGAATAGTCCGTCCTCAATTACCATTTTTATAGTACACATGCATGTCCAATCAAATCTAAAGTACAATACATTGGCATGGCCAATTGATGATACTAGCGGTTCGCGAAAGGTGAGCGTATTCTGCTCGACTGGTGGCACCCGTCGTAAATACATATTGGTTGTCCACTGTCTTCATCGAAACGATAAAAAGAGTAAAATAGCTCAAATTGATATTGCACCAGTGAGCATTCTGTGTCAATGATGCGTCATACCGTGAAAGAACCTCTGAATGTCTATCATATATGCACCTTTAGAAAGTTTTCACCAGCCCGTGGACGGTATAATCCTGATGAAACAACCTATGAGCCAGGACATGGCGTTGCTTATAATCGGCATATAATGAAGGTTCCTTAAAGTATCTCAAAATGTGTGATATGTAGACACCATATGCTGTAGCAGATGGAATATTGTTCGACATAAAAAGAAACATTGACTATTGGAAAGTTGAAGCCATCTCTTTTATCGTACAGCCTTGAGTAGAGGAAGAAAACCTTCATGGCTATAAAATCCATTCTCCAAATAAGTTAAAGATAATAGCAAATAGCGTACATCCGTCGTCGTACAGTACTTCGAGCCCCCTGGATCCTGCGCAGTACTTTTTAGGGCAGCGTGACACTTTGTTTTCTGGTCGCGAGTTTGACTACGTGAGTGTTCTGTCCAATGGAGCTAACTCCCTAATATCATGGGCCCGAGCTTGTCAACTTTTCAAAATCTAGACTTTAGACTTTAACTTAAAGTTCAAACTTTAATAAAGGAAGTTTTAAGCCGTATGTAAAGTTAAAAGCTCCTATTGGACGGGAAATCGGGTACTCCCTACATAACTACAAAACTAGGTACCCGGTAGTACTGTATAAACAAATGAAATTTATAGAGTTCAAACTTTATAAATTCAGGATTTGCGCCAAACTGGAGTTCAGACTTTATTAATGTTTAGCCTGAAAAACGTTTCAGGCCGATAACGAAGGTTCAAGCCGGTGAAATCACGGCCCTGAAGTAAACTGTTGAGACATAGATGCTCATAAAGGGTCTGTTTCCTTCCCTTAGATCAGATGTCAACCCCCTCCCTTAATTACGACAATACAAGCGTAAACACGGGTATTAATTAAATGAGCAATAGGAAATTCAGTTCACTACATGAGCAGGAGAAAACGGCTCTTGTGCCACCAACTATAGAACAATAATCTAACTTTTTACCACCTCGAGTTCCGACCATTAAGTCAGTATCATATAAAGAGTAAAGTAAGGGACGCAACTTCTGTTAGAACTTTGTCAGACATGCAGTATAATTCAATCCTTTTTTTTTCAGATAGAGTTTTGGCTCATTCAACGATGACAACTTACATAACGCGTTACATCTTCTATGCTGATTCCAACAGCAAATAGATTAATGTGTTAAATGCAACCTTTAGCCAATGCGTTCAGGGGATGAGCAGAAGACATGTTGTTCACAATCTATGACATTGTGTCGGAACAATTCCAAAACACTGATAATCTGTGGCATGGTCTGTATCATTATTGGTTTGGTAATCGTCTTGGCTGGGGTATTTTTTTCTCGCAACTACAATTTACCACCGATTATTTCGGTCGAAGATTCAGAGGCAATGAACAGGGTATTGTACTACGAACATTTTTCAGATGGAGTGTTCAAATCGATAATCGCTGGTATGATTTTGGTAACGTTTGGAAGTGGTCTAATTGCAGTAATCTTAATGCTAACTTCCACGTGCACAATAAAATGCCAAGCCTGGACAAAACGTGATACTAAAGCACGTAATACTAAAGCACCTGCTACTAAAGCACGTGATACTAAAGCACGTGATACAAAAACACCTGCTACTACAGCTCCTGCTACTAAAGCCCGCAATACTAAAGCACCTGATACTAAAGCACCTGATACTAAAGCACCTAATACTAAAGCACCTGATACTAAAGCACCTGATACTAAAGCACGCGATACTAAAGCACGCGATACACCGCAGAACTACGGCTCAATGGATAAAAAGAAAACTACGACTATAAATAGGACATAACGAAATTAAAAATAGATCAGAAGATGGCTTCTTTGTCAGCGATTGGTTACATTACAGGAAGTGATGTCCACCATTCGGAATACTACTTACTACACAACAGCTAATTATTTGTACCAACGTGTTTTCAAAGTTAAAATATTTACTTTTCATGGGTGTCGTAGATTGGTTTATTGAATCCGGCAACTCCACAAGCGATTCGTATACAAACTTTATTGTGTTACAGAGGGTGAACAAAATACTAGTAAATATATTTTTCTCTGTCTGTAACGTCTTTTTGTGTATAAGTAACAAGATTTGCTATACAGGTACATTGGCAAAATAGTAAATTTTATATGTAAATTTTATATGCAAAGTGTAAATGAGTAATTTTAATGAAGTTGTTTTGAATAATATAATGTAGACCACAGATTATGTTGTTGTGCTTCAGGCCTCCCTCCAACCTGTTTGTGTTTCACTCCTCCATCTCTCTCTCTCCCCCACCTCTCTATCTCTCTCTCACTCACTCACTCTCCCCCCTCTCTCTCTTTCTCTCTGACCAACCCCAACTCTCTCTCTCCCTCTATCGCCCTCGCTTTCGTTCTCCCTATCCCCCTCTCCATATTTCTCTCTCTCCCCACCGCCATCTCTCTCCCCTCTCTCGCTTTCATCTATGTACATGAACTAAATGATCTAGTTTGGGTAATTAATATAATATTGACAACTGCATTAAGACGAGTACTTACAAAGGTAGACAAAACGCATTGCATTACAAACAAATAAAATTGATGTATGTATACTGAAATAAATAAACAAATAAATGCAGAATATTGAAATTTCGCGTCGTTATAGAAACAGTAAAGTTTGTTTTATTTAACGACGCCACTAAAAACACATCGATTATAAATCAGTCGTTATTGGAAGTCAGACGAATGGTTATATTGACACATGGTCACAGAGGAAACCCTCTTCCGCCACATAGGCTACTCTTCTTCGAATAACAGCAAGGGATCTTTTATGTGCACTATCCCATATTCATGACAGTATACACGACGGAATTTGATAAACCAGTCGTGTACCACTGGCTGGAACGGAAAATAGCCCATACAATGTTTTGCTCTGTGGAGGATCGATCCACTTCGTTATAGAATGCAACATTCAGCTAGTTTTATAATTGTACACATCACTGACCTTAATCAAGTCAATTTTCATTTACAAACAAATAAAATTAATACATGTATACTGAAATAAATAAACAAATGCAGAATATTGAAATTTCATGTCGTTGTAGAATGCAACATACAGCAAGTTTTATAATTGTACACATCACTGACCTTATTAATGGAATCGAGGGGTAAATCGTTCAACACAGACCGACAACCAGTAAACCACGTTTCACCTGTATTCACGTGCTGTATGCGTGCTGTTTGACGGCACACTGATGGAGACGCCTCGCAAGCAGTTTGTGTCATTGGAATACGAAGCTCAGCCAGACACACATAACGTTATTAAAGTTTACTTGTTGCGCCAATGCATGATTTAATGGACATTATACAACAGATTATATAATCTAAGACATGTAGATGGAGGGAGAGAGAGGCAGAAAGAGGGAGGGAGGGAGAGAGAAAGAGAAAGAGAGAGAGAGAGAGAGAGAGAGAGAGAGAGAGAGAGAGAGAGAGAGAGAGAGAGAGAGAGAGAGAGAGA
>JAUTCZ010086236.1:0-16250 GCA_032273805.1 Melanodrymia brightae
TAGTGGGGATGACAATATTTATTGATCCCATTTCTATAGTATGTCTACTTTAGTGGAAAACATAAATCGAAGTGAACCCGACAAGTTTAATTTGTTCAAAACTGCAGATCGATTGGCACAAAAGTAGGGAGAATGGCCCATAAGTGTCTTAATGATTAAAGACTTTAGCAATATATCTGACAGCAAAACTGATATTCGTATATAAATTTTATTTTACATAATTCTTAAGGCGAATAAAACAAATAGGCAATAACAACACAGATCACACAACAGAATACGTTTCTTCATTATCAGCAGATTTCTATTGTAATACAATCAAACAATTGATGACGCCGACAAATTAACAACGAAGTGCATAATGACATTGTATATAGTGTGCTTCTGAAAATGATTAAACAAGCAACTGATATTTACGCTCTATAATTAAACGTATGCTACTAGTATTTTTTATTGTAGGTATGTTTTATTATAATTATTATTCAAATTTAATTCTTCTGTAATATTGTCATACTTGTTTATATTAATTCAATGTAAATGAGTTCGTAGCTCAAATTATTCTAGAGAGGGGCAATACAATTATTTCCGTGGTGTAGTGGTTAGATCATCTGACTCAAGTTCTTTATTTGCCTTGAGTTTTACAACTCATCAGCATAATTACAGGTAGGTACTGGGTTCGAATCCAGGTCGAGGCGATATTTTTAATCAATGGATAGATGTACACCACTTACACCGACTAGTATCCCTCTACTGGTATAACAAAAAGCCGTGGTATGTACTATCATGTCTGTTGCAAAGTGCATATAAACGATCCCTTTCTTCTTATCAAATAGGAGTAGCGGGAATCATCTGTCATATTAACACCCACTTCTGTCCTTCACACGTCAGGCAGTCGATGCAGCTACACTACACTGTATGTGTCCAGGATAGACGTGATTGAATCTCGCTTGGATATAAGCACGTACAAAAGTTATAACTAACCAACAATAGAAATGTATAATTATATACATTGTACGTTTCACATTTTTGAATGGCTGCTAGAATAGTATATCTTCAGCTTATTGCATATGAAACTATGCACAGTACACAGGCACTGCATGTGTACTTGCATAATTATAACGTTATGTTACAAGAATTTAATAGTAATATAGTATTTCTGAATATAATAACAAAATACTTTCTTCTGCATGGATATAATAAGTGGGCGAGTTAAAATGAAAAAAAAAACCAGATTAAATGATGAATTATTCGCTGGTCTATGTGGTTGCTGGCTTGATGTTCCCTGGGAACTATCGCCGGTGTTCATTGGGAATTGTCGCCAGTAAAATAGACATGTTGTAATGCGAAACTAATTAAATTTGTTAGTATACAAAAAAAATGTCTTGTAAAAAAATTTCTATTTTCACCTGCTACAAACAGTTTGATCATCAGCAAGATATTAGACATATAGATAACGATACTAAGCAAAACAAACGTACGAACGTTTTAATGTTTTAATCTTCATACACTTGTTGACAAAGTGTTAGAACTACTGAAACTAGGTCAGTGTTATTCCTGTTATTGACATATTTGAAGATACGTACCTGAGGCTGTGCTAACTCGTGTATTTGGCGCCATGCACATTAGACTACAGACAACTAAACTAAATATAGTATCGATATACCATGAACAGTGGAACGGTTAACGAAACAATGTGTATGACTTCAAAATGAAACATGCAACCCTCCCCACCAAGGTCTATGACTTCAAAATAAAACATCCACCCCTTTCCCCATCCAGGTCTATGACTTCAAAATAAAACATCCACCCCGTACCCAACCAAGGTCTAAGACTCTTCAAAAGAATTTCCCCAAAGGAGAATTTTCAATTTTGGTTTCGATGAAGTTACAATTCGCAAGCGATATTTTAAATTATCTGACGTTGCTGCTGGATTGAGGTGTTCTTTCCCAAGACGATTGTAGCACAGTTTCAGCAGATGTATTGACGTATTTTTTTCCATAGCATCCAGAAGTTTCGAAAAACCGTCATTTGTAATTCCACACATATTCAAACCAATGCTTCTTAACGTTGACGTACGTTCAAGTGAAGCTGTAAGTTTATAAATCCCTGTATCTTCCAGAACATTGACACTAAGATCGACATGTCTGAGTCTTTTGCTCGTGGTAAGTAATTCAGCAATGGCATCACAACCCGATGAAGTTATTGCACAGTTTTCAAAGCTGAGACTAGTCAGAGAAGTGTCTGGGATGTAACGAACTAAATTCTCCACACCTGTATTACCAATTGGATTGCGACTAATATCCAGTTCCATCAACGACTTGTTTCTGCTGAGACCGTCGACTAAGGTGAGGCAACCACTGCAGGTAATGTTGTTGCTTCGCAGGCGCAGCTTCTGAAGCACACTATTGCACCTGATCATGTCCCTAAGGGCAACACAACCTTCGTCGCCAATGTCGAGGAAACTTAAATCCAGATCAAGTAGGGTCCGGTTGAGCATAAGAGATCCAACTATCACACGACATGAACTGAGATCTATTCCCGAAGAAGACAGGTTAAGCTGCCGTAAGGACGTGTTTTCCTTCAACATCTGTGAAATAGCCTCCGCGGAATTGTCATTTAGCGTATTCAAACGAAAATCCAGAGAGTGTATGCTGTTGTCTGTTGCAACAGCGTTTGCTATTAGAGCAATATCGTCCCCAGTCAGTCCAGTTTTGCCGATCTGTAGTTCTAAGATACAGTCGTAGTTCTTGATAACTGTGGCCAAAGCCTCAGCTCGTTTGCCAGACAAACTGTGTCCAGTGATGCATACGTTTAAAACAGGAACACAGTCCTCGTGAACACCGTTTAACAAGCTGGCATCACTGCCCCACGAAAGACCAGATACTTTGGAGCATCTTTTGTTCAACCCATTGTCTTTGGTAGCCCTATCTAATTCCACTAGAGGTCTCAAGCGTCCGTTATCAAGATTTAAGTATCCAACTTCAAATGATATTCTTTTCTCGTCAGCCATTACTTGGCTGTTTTCGTCGTCCACACATGGAATATCATGAATTAAAGCGTCGACACATTTCATGACTTGCAACACATTTGAAATATGACGATTGTCTTCAGAAGTCCTCAGTATGTCACAGAAATCGGCAAACTGAGAATAACTGCCGTTAGCCAAGGAATTGATAAAACTTTCTGTAACGAGCTTTTTATCTGGATGACCAGAGTATGCCAAGAGATCGCTATCACACACCACACCCGAATCGTGTAGTTTTTCCAAGAGAGGAGCTGGGTCAAATCTTTGGCACATGAGATCAGAAATGCTATGCATAATTAGTTTCTGCCGCGAGGCGTCGTTGCGATCGCTGGACTTTCGTCTCAAGCGTACTGGCTTTTTAGGCGTTAGGTTCGGAGATGTGTTTTTGATTTTGGAGTTGCAGTCTAGGTGGATATTCAAAGAGAAGGGAGATGTATCCGAACACAACAACAACCCGTTTTCCTTGGAATGATTTTTGCAGTTGTTGTTCTCATGTTGAACATTATTAACAATAACAGGCACAACGTCCTTTTTATCACATTTCACTTCAGTTCCAACGGCGGAAAGGCTCTGAGGTTGCGACATGACAACCGAGTTTCTAGCAGAACCCCCGTCTACGGAACTACGTGGGTTGTTTATGCTAGAAGATCGGAACAGAAACAAGCGCGGTGGTTTTTCTGGTGGTTTGAGACTGTTGCTCCTGTGAATACTGGTCCTGTCAACAACATCAGGCAGTGTGCCTCGTAGAGGACACAAACAGTCCCCATCTTGATCCTGCTCTCTCCTGTGTCCGTTACTCCATTCGAAACGAATGATGTCTCTTTTGTGTTTTGGTTTGTGGTCAGCTCGTCGAGTTGAAAGTTTTCTCCAGAATTTCCAAGGTGACGTGTTAACTGGTTGTTGAGATCCGCAATCTGAAATAACAAAGAAGTGTGTAGGTTATTAAAAATCTGATGTCATGAATGCTTTATTAATTATAATTCAGACAGTAGCAAGCCATGGTCGTCCTGAAATGAAAACAAAAACAAGTTGTATCCAATAAATAAACATATATTACGTTGACATATTCAAGCCTTGTGGGTAAAACTTGGAAATAAACCTTTGGAAAAAAAGCAAAAAAGAGTATAATAAAACCAAAATTAATATGAAATACGTACAAAAAAAGAAACAAAGAACGATGTATCCAATGAACAGCTGGATGGCCAACTAGAAGAACCATACAAAGATAATAAACAGTCCATCAAATGTCCTGATTTGTGCTATCCTATCTGTGGAAAAGTACACATAAAATATCCCTTGCGGTTATTTAGTAAGAGAATAACCCGCAGCGAGCTTCCTCTGTGACCAAGTGTTGATATAACCGTGCGTTTTCCAGCTACTAACCGCGGTTTAATAATGAATCTGTTCCAGTGGTGTCATAGCACAAACCAACTTTATCTTTTCTTTCTACTAGTATTTGAAAATGATGCCTACATGCTCGCAACATATCTAAACTCAAATGACAATATCTATAACTTACCGTACGAGTCGGGAAGACAAGTACAGATGTCTGGCGCCCATAACATCATTGTCACTACACAGTGACGAGGGTGCTCAGAACAAAGTCAAAATTCATAATCGTGTTTTTCTCTTTCAGACATAACTGTCATTCTGACATGATGAATACCGAGCACAACATTTGAGAAAGGATATGTTTGCTACATTATAGCCTGAACCACAGACGCGTATTTTTTTGCTGATTTTAGTACCAGTTTATTGTTAAGTTTATAACTGACGACATATAACAAAGTTGAGTTTTCTCAGGCTAAATGAGGATGAAAATAAACAAAACTGTCAGAATTATTCACACTTCAAAGGTAATACAGTTTTGACTTAAAAACACAATGCCTATTTATAAGACGAATGTCACCGTGTTTTTGGCATCTAATGTTATTTGGAGCACATTAAATTTTATGGTTCATTTTTATTATTAAAATTAACATTTACTGACATCTTATTGCTTACAATATCAATACAGGTATATGTATATATCCATTGTTTTTAGTTTGATCGGTGCCGGACACGGGTATTTAAATACTATATTAATTTTATCATTTCTAGCATATGTTGACACCCAGTAGCCGATGGTCTTCTTTGTGCTTGGGTGTCGTTAATCATCCATTTATGCATTCATTCATTACAACTGCACGCATTTTAACATTTATATAAAGACCACCCGGCCATATAGTCCACCTTGTAGACATCTTGTTTTGCTGAGCATGTATAGAAAGCTTCGCTGCATATGCACCAAGTTGCAGCATACTAATCGTATGGGAGTGCCACGGAATGACATTATTCAGAAAAGCGGTCGTAAGCTGACAACACAATGACGTTGCCGCAGCTGCAAGTGCAAACGTATTGATAAATCAATCCTAGTCGCGTCCCCAAGGACACCAACGTCGATATGCATCTCTTGCTGTGGACGTTATACAGACAGCATAGCGGTAGCACAGTTAGCCAGAATGCATGGTAGTAGCACATGCAGTTAGAAAAATGCAGTTAGAGAAATACACCGCAATTACCGCCTGACTTGTGAATAATTTAACATTGTTCTAGGGCATCTGTCACGGAATGTTGCGACAACATAATTATTATAATCTAGACCCGCCCCTGTATAATAGCAGTATGCTAATTGATACATGAACTCGTGTTAAAGTGCAAGATAGAATATGTTCGTTTGAAGGCAGACTCCCGACTTTGAAGATGGGTGCCAAGGGACGTGGCACCTATTTGTACCATGTTTCTGGCTAATAGAGCATATCTTATTAATAATTGCCTACAATATCAATATTTAATGTATATCCAAGTGTGTTTCTGGTAATCCAAATACACTGTAGTTATAATGGATTAGTGTGTATCTTTACCTAAAATAATTTGACTCATACCAAATGATGCATCTTACCTGGGTTGGGTTGGGTAATGTTTGGTATGCTAAACTGTTCAAGCACCCCTGTCATTGGCAGAGAGTTCTGTCCACGATATGTGCATCTTGGTTATTAGTATTACCTTATATAGTTCACCATCTTGTTAATATCTTGTGTTTGTCAATGTATTGTTTTTTGTACCATATTAAGGTACATGTATAAGGAAACTAAATCGAACTGAATTGACCATAAAGATCAACACTAATACTAATACTAATAAACAGGAATACAGATCCATATCAACCGAGATCCGGTGTGAAAGGAACCCAAGTCCGGAAGGATTGCAAGTACGGTAATATCGTAATAAAATGTGTTACATAATAAAATGAAAATTTACGGAATGATACAAATAGCCTAAGACGAGATAACACCTACATGTATTGTTTATTATTGATAACAATTGAATCTTATATTATAATGCTTAAGTCAATATTAATTACGTGTGTAAATTGTTATTCAGCCTAAGACGTTTTCTATACATGATTAATTTATTTAACTCTTGTATTTGCCATGCATGCATTGATTTAAATGTAATTGGAATTCATGAATGCAGTAGAAAGGTAATCACTCCATCATTTAAATAAATCACACTGCAATAATGGGAATTTCAAATGTCGCAAAATATCTCGAATTCCCCAAAGTCCAATCTAATAGCAGAATAGAGACATTTGATTAAATATTTATAAATAAAATAGATTAGCTTTCCTGTTTCAGAATACAAGAACAGATTCAGATTTAACTTAATATCAATGTCAATATCAGATATTTTCAAACTTTTCTCAAAATCAAATGGTTGGTTGTAGAGTACATGTACAATCATTGTATATAACAGAAACATAACTGTTTCTAATATACACTAAGTATAATGCAATTTAATTTAATATGTACATGTAATATGAATTATATACCCGGTAAAGTAATTACGTGTTCGATATAATTGTACATGCATATGTAATAAATATTTAATTGCTCTTCAGTCTGCTTTCTAGTAGAAAATCGTTATAGTTTTAGCATTAATTTATAATGCAATCATTGGCGTACCTAGGATGTAATATTGGGGGTGATTGACACCAAGTCTAAAGGAGTCCAGGACATATTCCAAGAAAAGTTTTGAAAATTATATTGTTCTGAAACGCAATTCCTGCATTCTACAATTAAAAAGGGTGCTTTCTTTGTGGGGAGGGGCATGTCCCTCACATCCCCACCTCTGGTTACGTCAATGAATACAATAGCATACAAAATGTGAAGACACCCATGCATATACACACGTACAAAATCAACAATACCTATCTCATCTGACTCAATGCTATCCGTATCGGTAGTCTGAACAGGGACTGTTCCTTCCCGATCCCAGAGGGTTCCGGCACAAAGGAACCTCTCAACGTTATTAAGAATGGAACATGCCGTCATGACTGTACCCCCGTTCGATTCAGTCTAAAAAGTCATCGGCAGGATAGCCTGATTATTTCATTTCCATCTCATATACCGATTACATCAGAACCTTTAGAAAATCATTCCGTCACATTGAAACATAGCTGCAATATTTTCCTTTACAATCTTGTCAGGCTGCTACGCCTGTTGCTTCCGGGGAATATATCGACCATGAATGAATCTCTGACATTGCAGGTTGTGAACTTGGTGCCGATCAAGAGATATAAGGCTATTGAGATGAGTTCCATTGATTTACAATCGAACAACTGTCTAGCATTTCATTATGTAGATCAGTCTCGGACTCTCCACCTAATGCATTGTTGGTGAGTCATAATAGACTATAGGCTAACTAGTAGCAATCCACAGGTCGAAGCCTTGTCATGTCGCCTCTATGAATGCCCTGCGTCCTTGCTCAAGAGCTGATGCAGCCATCTTCACAGGGGCACTGGGGATTTGGACAATTATGACGAGTCATTGCCAAGTCGCAGATAATTGAAGCCCGGTTCTTAATGATAATAGCTTTAACCTCGACAAATGAAGGCAAATAAACAACATTGATACAACTGCATTAATCCAAATAGGAATATTCGCTTGTAATGGTAATAGAGCAAATACTCTATACAAAGTTGACTGACAAACATTTTGTTAACAGTATTTTAATATTATGAATTGTATTACGAAATACGAATTCAACCGGTAAGATAGTTATAGTATCTTCGTCCCTATCTTGCCAACGTTGTGATTATTTTTTTTTTTAAATTATTATTATTATTATTATTAAATTTTGTTTAACGAGAAAAAAAGACATCGGCTATTGGGTGTCAATATATGGTATAAAAGAACAAAAATCAGTGTATAGAGCTGATATATAGATTTAATGATATATGTCCAAAGTTTTGGAACTAATATACTAAAACTATTTAGTACGGACAGGCCTCGTATACATGTACACATGAGTCATGGAATGATGTGATTTGAAGTGCAATTTCAAACACTTCTACCAGATTGTCACCTATACTCAGGAGGGTCGAGTGACTCATGCTGTGTTTCCACTAGAACCGTTGTCAATCAATTCCTCCAGTCTTCGCCCAACAGATCGTTCTCACTTTTTATTTAATTAGAATAATTTGTGTTTAAACCAGCCTCAGTTTGAACGACAACTAACAGATGGAAACGATTGCGTTATTTGTCCATAATAAACTTCAGGACATAATACTGAGGATATAGTATAGTAAATAGACAATTAGCTTCAAATTGTTTGAAAAACCAAGAAGTTTTATTGGCATAATAATAAATAATATGGTTGAAAAACAATACATCTGTATAATTGTAGCAGGTAAAATGTGTAAATTGGTGTAAAGAAGTGCATGCATCATTGTATTGGCCTACTCTCACTGGTTCAATTAAAACTTGAATAATTAACAACGAACATTCTGTTAATAACAAAATACATTATTGAAAAAACCATATAGAATTTTATATCGCCTAGAGAAATAACCCGCGTACTACTCTATTCTTAGCCGATTCCCTTACGTAAGGCAATGTTCATGAATAATGGCAACCGACATATTAAGATGTTCCATAAGCTGGAGATTATTTTAAAATAAGGATACTAACATGCAAAGCAACGTAATAAACGTTGTTAGTGTGTTTAGGCCTGAAGGAAACATTTGGAGTTAATCTGTGGGAAACATTAAGTGGCGTTCTTTGATTCTCCGAGGATGCACAGTGAAGAGTGAAATCGATAGTAATGTTTAAAATATTAGGGTGACTCGGGGCTGTTGTGTGAGCGTGACAATACTTGAAACAGAAACCGCCGTGTAATTATTTAACAAATAAAAATCAATCGCAATGCTTCCACCGAGTCAAGGAGCGATAAAAGAAATTACATTTCTCAACCACGGGAATGTGCAGGGAGTTAGCTGGGGTGGAGGGGAGGGGAACTTTTGGTAAAAATATTGAAACACATAATTATTTCAACGTCCACTATTTTAAATATAAAAAAACATTGTGAATTTTGTAAGCCAAGTAAAATAAAGCCAACTCAGCGCTGAAGATGAATGGGTTATAACACGTTAAGATACAAAACAAAAACAACTTTTTTAAATACTAGAGTATAAAAAAAACATGGTAACGTATGTAAGCCAAGTTAAATAAAACCACCGCAGAGTTGAAGATGAGTGATTATAACAGGCTAAGATGCAAAACAAAATCCACTGTTTTAAGTACTAGAGTATAAGAAAACATGGTTGGCGTTTGTAAGCCAAGTTAAATAAAGAGCTGAATCGGGCCTGAAGAAACGTGATTATAGCACGTTAAGATGCTAAACAAACCCCGCTTCTTTTTCAAACTAAATTAATGTGTTGTCAGCAGAGCGATAATGGCGTTAGATGTACCTACGCAATTGTATACCATCCCTGAAGTCAGAATTTAAGGTTGCCGTCTAATGCAAATTCCGCATCCTTAACCGGCGTAGAACGAAGTCCGGTAGGAATGAACGTCCGGTAAAATTAATGAGTTAAATAATAAGGCCTAATAAAAAAAACATGTGTGTTTCCGGTTTCTCGACCGACCCTAATTTTATAGCTCGACCCCAAACAATTTTAACGAAACAAAATTTCTATCTACATTTGTTGTACAGGGATGAAACCGGAAAAATACATTTTACTTTTTTGGACCTAAAATGAAACGTTATGGCTTGATACAAATAGCCTGATCCATAAAAGGAGAATAGGAATATAGAAGTCCGTAGGAATAATTATACGCCCGACACAATGTAAAATGCTACATACCTAAGATTCCTAGTCCAAACCAGACTTGAATAAAACACATAATTTATTATTTCTCTTTTTCTACATTAGTTCTAGGACTTGTAGGTCATAACTAGTTGTATGGATCAGAATATTTGTTTCATTCCGTAAAGGTTTATTTTATTATTTAATCCATTATGTTATGATATAACCGGACTTGCATTCCGGACGGACTTGCGTTCCTTTTACACCGGTACTTTATTGCAGTATTTCCGCAGGAAACACCGCACCGGCGCGATAAGACATCACGGATCTTCATTCCTAATACCAATCTAACACCCAAGATTATACGATATACACTAATGTAGTGACATCCGACACCAACCCAATATCAATCTGTACTTTTAATGGATGGTATGGTTTTAGGAGTGAATATTCCTGACACGTGAAAGAGTTCACGACCTCTAAAGCAATCAAGTGACATGTGCCCACAAAAGTCATTTGTCCTGACCAAATGAAAACGAAAATTTAATAATGGTCTGTGAAGCGATCTCTGGAGGGCGTGAGACCCTTTGCTGCTATTGTCCGGCGATATTGATCATGCTGATGGAACACAGTATCTGACCAATGCATACTTTGTTATTAGCGATATGCAACCGGTGTGAGTTTAACCTGTTGGTCAGCGGCATATAAACCATACATACATGAGATATCACGGCCCGGGGTCCTGAATAGTATCAAGGTGAACAATGCATAACCCATTTGTAAAACTATTTAATATAGAACATGATCTTGAATAGAAACCGATGGGGAGCGGGACGTAGCAGAGCGCAAGATTTTCTGCCTGAGGTTCGATGGGTCGAAGGATCGATCCTCCTCAGGGGACCCGTCGGGTTATTTCCAGTTCCGAATAGTGATACACGACTAGTCTACCAAAGGCCATGGTCTGTTCTATTCTGTCTGTGAAAAGGTGGATATAAAATATCCCTGTCTGTTATTCGATGAAACGAGTGGTGGCTGGTTCCTTTGTATCAAAGTGTAGATATTATTTTTTTATATCCGTGCGTTTGACGTCCAATAACTGCTGATTAGTAATAATTAATGTGTTCCAGTTGTATCGTTAAATAAACAAACTTTATCTTTTAGAAATCGGCGTGAAAGGAATGCAAGCCCGATATTATCGTAATAAAAACCAGAATAGAACAAATGGTCCGATCCATGGAACGAGATAATAAATTATTACTTATACAAATCCAATTCTTAACACAAGAAGACAGAATGCGTGAAACTATGTGATTAATACCTGTAGTCCTAGATATGTAGGCTACACATGCACCCGGACATCCTATTACACTCCTATCTTCAATACGAATTGAACATGCACAAAGTGGGAAGTATCGCATCCTTATAACTATATATAACATTATACGATACTTTCCATTTTCTGTCTATAAAGTAAACCTTGGACAATAGATCCTGTACGTAGAAATGGAGAGAATTATACAACTGCCCCATCCTCCACCACACACCAACCTAACCCATCCCTCCTCCTCCCCCACCTCTACCCACAACCTCATTCTAATCACCAACGGAGGAAAAAAATGATGTTTTACTAACCTGGTGTACCACAAAATTTCATCCCTGACTGTGGAAATTGTACTTTTCTCAAGAGTAAGTCCATTTCATGCGTTTGAGATTGTAAATATCACAGATTTACGTTCAGGACGTGTGAAGTATACACTAGAGCAGTGTAGAAAGTTGTGACCGCCGTGCACTTCCGCGGATATTAAACACAACGAAACATGGGTGTGATATCTTACACAGACCGTTCACGTTAAGCATGCACTTGTTTCGAATCAGTCACTCAGTGCATGCGAAATAGAATGAAATAGGAGTTGCTTTAAAGCATTTCCTTCGTTAATTACATCAAATGTATGCTATAATTCCATGAACGTTATTACAGTTACTCGTTATCTTCAGTATGATCATATTATTATTATTAAATATATGTTTTTGTTTCTTGGGTGTGAAGCTCCCACACACGCCCTACATCTAACTTTCTGGCAACGCGTCTGGTATTGTGCAAATCAAACATTTCAACAGCAACATTTCACGTAGGTAGCCAACATGTGATTCCTACATAAACACAGCTGTAAGAATACCGATAACGGTGTAATAAACAAATATTTGTAAAGTGAAATTTAGTCTACAACAAGAGTGGGGAAGGGTTTTTTTCTTTCGCACGCACCTTATTATAATTATACTGGCGTTTTAGATGTGGTGGAGAGGGGTGCAGGATAGGGAAAGGTTGTTCAAGAACTGATGAGGGAGTATCTGGATTTCTATCTCATACTAACTTCTGTCATGGACCTGCAGTCAAGGCAACTTAACTGCGTGTCGAGAATAGACGTGCTTGAACCCCCAATTGGATATAAGCAAGTAAATAAGTCATAACTAACTAACTAACGACTATTCCCTAATCATACCGTTTGCGAAGAAAGAATGGTGAATGTTAAACTTTGTGTTTCGACCCTGACACTATCAAAATTTTGTGTTTCGTTCCAAATACTACACCCCAACGATGTAACCATGCAACAACACGAAATATCAATATAACAAAATTTGTTTTTAATGTAGAAACACGAATGTGTTATTAAAGACACCTGGGAATACAGCCCACGAACCTACTTACAGCAATATCAGGTGACACAAATATGCAAGTCAAGTAAATCAAATTAGTCTACATATATATTCTCCATTTGACCGAAAGTCCGAGACACACACGGTCTGTGGTAGGGTCAATTGGATACACATGTTAGCCACACGCGGGACAATGGTCCATTAAACTAATGCATTGTTTTCCCTGTATCTGCGTAGTAATGCAAACCTCTGTAAACATGATTCACCTATGGTGAATATTCTATATTTTCACTTACAGTCATGTAGAAGAATGTTAACTACATTCTTAATGGACATGGACATAAGGAGTTAATGCAATTCTCATTGCTGGTAATGCACATATGCCGTGTATTGATGGCTGAAGTACGTGCCAAGGCCGCGATAACACATTATGTAAATCCATCTTGACCACCAGACACATCCTAGTGTATATCTAATTGCCAATCTTAATGTAGCAGTTGGATAAAGATAGTTTGTTATCTACACAACTGGAACAAATTGGTACATTAATCATCGGTCATTGGATGCCAACTGCACGGTAAATATTTTCACTTGGTCACGGATAAAACCCGCTGCCGCCTCATTGGCTACTCTTACCGAATAACAGCAAGGGAGCTTTTATGTGCGCTTTCCTACAGACTCGATGGCACACACAACGGTCTTTGATAGACTAGTCGTGGATCACTGGTTGGAACTGGAAAGCACGGAACGGAGAATAACCCAACGGGTCTGCTGAGGAGGACAGATTCTTCGACCCATCGAACGAACCTCGGGCGGACGCTCTTGCGCTGAGCTACTCCCCGCTCCCACTGCTCGTAATACACATAATTTATTGCTGAAGCACGTACCAAGGCCGCCATAACATGACTGTGTATGTCCATCTTGTTTATCAGGCAAATCATATTGTATATCAAATTGCCAATCTTAATGTATCAGTTTGAATGCTAATCGTGAAGACATTGTATAGCCCACGAATCAGGTTGACTAAAAGCCATATTATGTTTGTACGTTATAGTGATTAGAAATAAGATTTTGAAGAGAAAAACTAATTACCTCAAAACACACAAAAAAAGATTGTATGGCGCGAGGTGTCACATCTCTAAGTACTTTAAGTAGCTGAACGGACGCAGTGATACAATAACAAATACCATTATTATCTTACAGTTCATCGTTTGGAATAATAAAGATAGAACATAGTACATCAGTGGACATTAGATATCATTTATCTTGCAACGAGTTGTTTCAAAACAGGTATCTAATGAGCGAAATAGCGTTACATACATTGTTAAATAATGACTTACAAGATAGTTGATATATTATAGCGAACACTATAGTGTAGTATTCTATTTCTTACATACACTAAAATAATGGGGGTTTTATAAACACTACGGGCTATTTGTACAACAGTAATTATATTTTAGAAGAAAGAACATTTATCACATTAATAATGTGTACCCTGTTTGATACATACAGAAGAAAGATAACGTTGTGGAATGTAGACTTGTTCTTAACATGACATTACCACATGTTGTCAAGGTCAAGAGCAAACAAACGTCGTTCTGGTCATGACTTAATGTAGACTAACAAATTTATGAACAGCACTTAAGCCACACCGAAATCTAAAATTGGCACAGGTAAGTAAATATTGTTATCTTTATTGTTTATTCCACACGTTTTAGCTGTATTATATATAGAGAGATCTACGCAATCTCTGTTCAATGAATATCATTTGAAGCACACATGTAATAAAGATAAACCACGCCTTCAACGAAGGTAGGTTGTTGACATGTTCAATCATCTAGTATGGCAATGTGCTGACGTTTTTCAAGATTATGACTTCAAGCATTTATAGGATGTTCTTGTGGTTTGGTGAAAAGTTAAAATTTTGTTTTTGAAATTATTAAAAACATAATTCTCTGGCTTCTCTCGCGCTAAGCTACATCCCGCTCCCACATTCACAACTTTACTGTGTGTAAAATAATTCATCATGTGAACTCACCGGTCTAGTTAATCACACGACAGATCAACTTTGAGCCCATACTGAAGCCGCAACATCGATTCATGCACGAGATATAACACAATTCAGATAACCACAGACCAGTTATCAGGTTATTATTGCCAGTAGTAACATATCCTCTGAGATTCGGTAGAGCGATGTTAGAAAAACCCAATTGGCAGTCGTGGGCAATAATTATTTATAAATAGCAGACAGACGGAAATAACGTATGAACGGCAGAAGATTTAAAACTTGAGCTTTAAAGGTTACGGACATAAACACATGCAATAAAAAAACTTTAAAAATAGGAAAATTTAATGTGGAACATGCTTCCTCGCATTCTTATATAATATTATGTAGGGCAGTTAGTAGGATTTCGTGTGTATTTTAAAGGGCGACAACTCTTGTTAAGTTTATACGTTTGCTCCTGGTTATCTGTAAACAAACTAGAATAACGCCAGATTCAACGAACATGGACAGTTTACGTGCATGGAAACATTAATTCAGGATCACGATACTCTTAATGCAATCAATAGAACGGTCGTGACGTCATGGCGTTCACAACAATAATTATTGGATACGATAAAAAGCATAATACAGATCGAAGTAAGGTAGTGTGTCAGGCATCATCTGTGTCAATGATGCGTCATTTCGTGAAATAGAGCTGCATGTCTCCCATAGAACTTTTTGAAAGTTTTCGCCAGTCCATGTACGGTATAACCGTGAAGAAATAACTTCTCAGTGAAAAGGAATTTTCGTTGATTAAAATTAGCATATTAATGAACATGGTTTTTTTTCAAACTTTTTAGAAGTCACAGAAAAAGAACCCACATAAAACACGCTATGTCAGCCACCATGCATACCAATCCAGACTGTCTTATTGTTTCTATATCACAGCAATTAATATTAAACAGCAATAAACGTCAAAGATATAGCCATATCTTCTGAAGCGAAGACACGCACATGCAATTCTTTTTACTTTAATTACAACTCTCAATATCCATTATTGATTAGCTTGGTAATTAATCTTTTAACATACATGTAGCTTTAAAAGCAACATTTCTCGTTAAGAATCACGTTTCACGTCGGTCTTTTCCTGCAGGAACAGTCCAGAGTCTGACAATTAACAAGAGTGTTACAAGTTCACTTGGTCTCCGAGGAAGCCAGTTGATGACAGCTCAAAGATATTACATAATCAATTATCATTGAAAGCACCACATTAATACTTTATCATACGAAGTCTGAATGTTCAATAGATTCTCTTCACACGACACACGTACCAGTTAGACTGGATGACCCGAGACGACAAGTATAATTCAATATAATTATACATGTAAAAAAGTAAAGTTTGTTTTATTTAACGACGCCACTAGAAACACATCGATTATAAATCAGCGGTTATTGGACGT
>JAUTCZ010086347.1:0-25588 GCA_032273805.1 Melanodrymia brightae
TCGGAATTGACAGGTTCCGGTTTACTAAGGGTTTTAATACATGCAATACATGGGGGAAAATTCGGGACCAACAAATTTAGTCGGTTTTGACAGGATTCCGGTTTCTTCAGGATCCGGTTTTGACAGGTTTCACTGTATTATCATTACAGATTCGCATCCATCAAACCAAAGGAAACTTGATCATAAAAGTGAACTTCTAGATGCCTTGATTCAACTATTTGACAGAATTTTTAAAAAATTCTTGAAATAACTTGTGTACAGAATTAACATGTCTTTACTTATTTTTGCAGCTAATATATGGATGATTGCAAAAGTCATTCAAATATGAGACAGTTCACAATAACTAACATCACAAGCATACAAAACATATGCTTTTTCATGAAACCCTCTAATGTAAAAACATTAAATTAGTTTTTGTTTCCCATCATCAACAAATGTATTGAATTAACCAGTAAATAACACCTCCATGCATGTGTTTACTGCATCCCAGTAACTAGTGACAGCATTCAACTGTTCAAAAAAACAAAAAAACAAAAAACAAAACAGTTACATTCCTGAGAAGTTTTTAACGAATTTTCCTGACACTCGAAGTAAATATGTATGTTTTTTTTTGCTAACAACGAGAAAACAAGTTCAATCTGCTTTTGTGTCATTCCCAATATGTCAGTTAGCTTAAAATTTATTTCACTCCAGATGATAGAATGGTAGTCTCAGGTAGTCTCAATAATTGGATATAAAGTTACCGTGGCAGTAATATTTTAAATTGACAATCAGTTGGTTTTTTCTCGGTAGGCCCTAGTGTAATCTGTGAACTTGTGACCGATGTGAAACATTGGCTGATATGAGATCGAGTGAACTGATGATATATTCGTGACATCACACGTATAGGCATGTGAATGATGTATAACTGCAAGTTCTGAAAAGTCTCAGTCAAACCTAACTGGCCAACAAAATACACTAAGTGGAAAGTACAAATTAAACTGCATTCCAAGTAATTTTTGCACATACTTTTGATACAGCGCTGTAACAAAATGGCAGCAATGATACCCACATAAATTAGTGGTCCTCATTTGGGTAGTTAAACCGAATCATTTTGGTGAGAAAATCGAGATCACATGACGAAGGCATGAATGAATTTGCATACATGTGTTTATAAACAGAAGAGAAAATACTGTTCTTGTTTACCTACATAATTACATACATTTATTATTTCGTTATAAATATCAACAGCAATTTCAAAATGTCATTATATTACGTAAAATAGCTCGGTCTACAACGTACAAATCAATTGACAAAACATGCACCTAAATAGTTAGAACATTTTCTAACATCATGCTATTGCCTGGAGATGCAGTAGAACGGAAACTTCATGATCGAGAGTCTTTAAGCATCGAAAATTTATTTGCATATCTGAAAGTATACCACAACCGTAACACCCCTCCCCTACCAGCACACAGTTTGTATGCACGAGATGGTGATAATTGTGAATTACCCCTTAATACACTCTTAACTCCGGATAACTGAATCCATAGACAACAGAATGACACAAAAAGTGACACATGGTCTCCTACCCCTTGATACCAATTACCATCAACACGGTGCACTGTCACCTATAACTACACCAACGGCTCAACTAAAGTAGAAGCCATTTGAAAAAATTACCCATTGACCACATTTTTATTTGCAGCAATAAAGTCCACTTTGCATGATCGAGTAGTGTTTATTCCCATAGCCCTGCTATTATCTACAGACACATAGCCAGAGTGTCCAGGCAAATAATCATTAGACGAATAAATATTAATGACAAGAAACCTTAAAGGTAGCAGCGGTCAATAGGTCACACACTCAATGACCATGCATAATTATCACATCTCTTTCAAGACAGGGAAATGAGTGTTTTAATATGTGATGCTATTAATACTGGTTGGTGCCATTATTCTGAGATGTGGCTCGATTGCAGTATAATTGTGTTATTAAAACAGAGCAAGTCAGTATTACTTGAAGGATACCAAATTTAACATTGGGTGATATACAGTTTTCAGGGTTAGCGATTCACAGTATCTCAGTATCCTGGGGTGGGGATACCAAATTTTAAATTTGGATACCAGAGTCTAAAATCTGGTATCCCACTGCAATGCAAAAAAGTAAATAAATCGATGTTTTCCTAAATATTATTGTGCTATTTTTAATTGACTAAATAAGAAAATGGTACACCTTGGCTAAATTTGTGCATATGTACTATGATAGAATATCAAAACCAAAACATTTTGAGTTCTTCTATTTGATTGATTGAGGTCTTCCATATTTTTGGAGCAAAAAGTTCACCTGCAGACATTCTAAATACCTATTCAAAATATTACAGTTTCCACTTAATGTGCAATATTGTTCTAGTGTTGTTTGTAACTTTGGTTACCTGATTTTAAAGACAGATACAAGACTGAAATGCTACTATCTAACATCAATAATGGAAAATGTTCCCTTAATCTAAAATAGTTTGTTTTATTTAACGACGCCACTAGAAACAC
The DNA here is from genome assembly GCA_032273805.1 of Melanodrymia brightae. Taxonomy (NCBI): domain Eukaryota; kingdom Metazoa; phylum Mollusca; class Gastropoda; order Neomphalida; family Peltospiridae; genus Melanodrymia; species Melanodrymia brightae. The sequence goes on from JAUTCZ010086347.1 coordinate 2,526, forward strand.
ATCGATTATAAATCAGCGTTTATTGGACGTCAGACGCATGGTTATAGCTTCATGGGCTACTCTTACCGAAAAACAGCAAAGGGTCTTTTATGTTCACTATCCCATAGTGAAAATAGCACACAACACGGAATTTGATAAACCAGACGTGTTTCACTGGCTTGAACGGAAAATAGCCTGTAAAATAATCTGCGCTGTGCAGGATCGATCCCACGACCTATCCCGCCACAGGCAGACATATTACCTCTAGACTACGTCCCGCTCCTGTTCTTAGTCTATAAAAGCCTTGCTTTAACAAGTTTCAATCTATTGACCTATTAAAACCCAGGCGGACGCTGTACTGCTGAGCTAGGCTCCACTCGAAACTGCAGACGACAGTAAGAAAGAAGAAAGTGACAACTGACATGTAAGAAATTGATATAAGAGTAAGTGACACAGAAGAAGAAACTGATACGTAAGGATACAAAGCTAGATGAGTGGACTCCCCCGACCTTTTTCGTTAATTGGTGCGAGAAATCAATAATTTATATAATCGTAAGAGGCCAGGCAATACAGTAATGTGGCCGCCGTAAGACCACTGTAAACAAATGTAACACCCAGTCCATGCCTATTCCCTCCCAGGACGAGATTGATGTTTGATGAAAACTTTCTCCTCGTATTCATGGGCACATTTCCTGCGTCTATTGATCTGCAGCCGAGCACAGCTTTCAGTTTTCACGTGATGACCATCGTCTTCAGCACACACTGAACCACACTCCGAAGACGGTTATTGTTCGCGCACATTAAAGACCATCACTGTCCCATTTTGGTGCCAAACGTTTCCGCTCTGCTGTGCCTGCCTGCAGACAATAGTAGTACTTACGGTATCTCAGAAGAGGTTGAAGTTTTAGTATACCTATTTCAACGAGATATTCGTAGAACGTGTAACAAGCAATATTACAAATATAATGACATTTTGACATTTCTGTTGGTGTATAGGGTCAGGTAATAAATGTATGCAGTTATGTTTATGCGCAAACTCGCTTCAATCCATGGTCACATGATTGTCGTTTTCGTCCAAAACGGTGAATGATTCTCTTTAAGTTAAACTTCAAGGATTTTTTTGAAAATGACCATCATAAAATACTGTGGGTTTGCTGCTTTTTGTATTGTACCAATTTTTGAAACACGATGTGTACCAGTCTCCTGAACATGTCTTAGCTTATCTACCGTTGATAACCTTTTGGAGGTTACGCAAGCTGATTTTGTGGTTATTGCGAAGACAAAGTCTGAAAAGAGAGTTCAGAAGGGTCAAAACACATACAGGTGGAGGAGGTGGGTGTGGAGGGCTTTCCCAACATATCATTTTTCATTAAAAGACCAGAATAAAATTTAGTTTTTTAAATTTATTTTGTATGTAGGCTCATTATAAAACAAGGCCTGCGATATATTTCTATAAATTGACATCAATAATTGCTACAGCCTAGCATTAATATGTTATAGTTAATAAGTTACAGTTAAATATACTATATCGTATAGTTAAACATGTCGGCAAGAAAACTAATTTTGTGGAAGCATCTTTTAGGATAAATAGATTTATGTACATTCTGTATGCTCTTGTTTCCCTTGTGTGCATACAGAATGAGATGCTACATAAATCCATTTATTACCCATATGGGAAGATCGATCCTAAGCCATATTTTGCAATCTTTCCTACCAGACCTTTCCCATAGGAGATATATGTATTGTCCATGATGTCAAATGATTATTCTATACAATCGATCTCCCAGAGCCTGACGTCAAACAATTATTACGTTAAACAAATGCATAAGACATTTCATAGCGACATTAGTTATATATATAGTTGGTCTAGAACACATGGAGATCACCCTTTGTTTTCTATTTTTCCTATCTAGACAATGGGTAATAAATAGAAAAACCAACTTGCTACTTAGCAATACTCTATTAGTAACTTGCACTCGTGAACTGATGTTGTCCTTCACTTGCAAAAGGCTCGTCTATTATGTTATTATGCTACATCATTTGTTGGGAGCTGGGCATAGCTCAGCACAAGTGTCTGCCTGAGGTTCAATAAGTCCACGGATCGATCCTCTTCAGTGGACACATTGGGTTATTTCCCATTCCAACCAGTGATCCATGACTGGTTTATCAAAGACTGGTGTGTCCAATCCTATTTGTGGGAAGTGAACATAAAAGATCCCTTGCTGCTATTCAAAGAAGATTTTACATAGCTCGCTGAGTATTCTCGAATTACTCATCATCGATCGTCTACAATTTATATTAACCTTGTGGAATAAAACTTGTTAACCTATTGGAACAAAGATGTAACCACAAGTGGAATTGTTCTCTAGTTTTAATTAACATTCTACAAATCATTCATTATTTGGACATATTACCTATTTAATTCAATGGTCTTTCTTTTTTGTGACAAAATATACACAGTTTGGGTCGACTTTTCTAAGTAACCTTTCACAAACATTACTAGCATTCACAACTGAAAACAGATGGGTGGGGCAAACATTCAAGACATCCTAGCTGACAAACAAACTTAACTTTTAAAGAATTTCTTGCCACAATAAAATTCTACGAACGAATCTTTAAACAAGGTATTGGGTTTGGATCCCATTTGAGGATAAAGATAAAAGTTGGTTCGTTTAACACTGGAACACACTGATTATTAATTAGCAGTTATTGGATGTCAAATGAATGGTTATATCAGAAGAAACCTGCTGCTACCTCATGGGCTATTCTTATTAAATAGCAAAAACATCTTTTATGTGCACTTTCACAGACAGGATAGCACACACTACAGCCTTTGATATACCTGTCTTGGATCACTGGGAAATAACCCAATTCTTCCGAGGATGATCAATTGTTCGACCTCTCGAACCTCAGAGCTATACTCCCCCAATTAAGGAATGCAATTTTTATTCTTAGTACCATGCAACATGCAGCAAGGCTCAACTAAAAGGTACACAGTCGCTTGAATCGTTCAGTGGTCTACATCTCATATAAAAAAGACTGTGGTCTGTGCTTTCCTGTCAGTGGGAAAATTAATATACAAAAGATCTCTTGCTTAATCTGTCTTGGGCAAACTGTGGAGTCATCTAGCTTGCATGACAAGGATAGCGTGCTCAAACCTTAATTGGCTATAGGCACATTAATAAGTTAAAACAATAACAAATTGGTAATTCGCTGCTGTCAAGGGTAGGAACTAGTCACACCAATACATATGCATTCTCAAATATAGGCCAGCTTATTCCACTGCATTTGACAAAACCAACCATCAAGGAGTTATAATTATACGGATGAGTAAAACATTAAAGGTCAATCAATATCAGACATTACTGAAACAGTTACTGTAAACCCGATCAATATTGCGATGTTTTTCCCCCGCAAATACGCACCTTAGCCCAGGTTCGCTACATTTAAATTTCGTGAGCGACGCATTCCAACAAGCACAATCTAACAGGATATTAAAATAATGCATGCGCATAAATTTACGTGACTTGAGGTTGGCACGCATCTTTTTCCCAATTTATAGTCCAGTCTCCTAAAGGAGTTACAAAAAGTGGCCTCTTAATACAGGTGGCTGCTTAATACAGGTTGTAATGCACTAAAATTGATGATTTGGTAGAATATTATGGAGTCTCTTTAAGACAGGTGGCTGCTTAATACAGGTGGCCACTCAAGCAGGTTTGACTGTACTTCAACATCTGATTTCCTGGTTTTACCGAAACCAGCTTCATTACTTCAAAATGCTAATTAAAAATGCTGAAAGATGTGAGATGTTAACCAATAATCACTTCAACAAACCATCTGACTGGAGTTTTTAAAATGAGCTGCAAATGCCCTCTGCACATACATACTGGAATGTACATAAACAAAAAAAACTGTTCACTTGACCAGGCGTGTGCAGGTGCATGGCATAAAGCTGTTAAGAAAGAATAAACAACGCCACACGACTCCCTGATGATGGCAGTAACCCGTGACTGGAAGACATTTTCTCACCTGCATCTCACATGTGCAGAATCAAATGTGAAAAACACATTGAGCACTCCATAGAGAAACTAGCAAACAAACTAACATACAATGTATATTGTTCTGTGATGTTCTGTGATACCTGTAATATTTCCAATTTGCAGTTATGTAGACAAACAAGTGTTTTCTCTTCTGCATAACACGTTTGGTTGCAATGCATACAACTAGCTTTAAATTATCATTAATCACGTGACCGGGATTTCCATGCCAAAATGTTGCCCGATTGTCCTTAACCATTCAAATTTAAATACCGACCAGATAGAGCCTAAGAGGGTATAAGTCAAGAAAAAAATGTATCTAGTACGAAAACTCCTATTTTCAAACCAACCCTATGCTTTCCGGGCAGGGTCTTGACCCACTATCTAAAGGTTGAGTTAACCTCGACAGAAAACCTAGAGAGCTGAAGACTGAGGTAACGGGCTACGGGCGCTCTTCAAAAAACCATGGTACTATGCATAATTCACAAAATGGCAAAAAAAACATGATACATGTAAGTACTACGCAAAAATCACAAAATGGCAATAAAAAAAAACAATGGTTCTACACAAAAATCACAAAATGGCTATATTGGTTGGAATGGGTCCAAAACACAATGAAAAACTAACAAAAATCTTAGTCATGGCTGTATTAAATGGAACAGGCAGCCGGTCAATAATGTTATTGACTAGCACTGTTGAAGCAGTGTAACAGGAATGAAGACATCAATTACACTTGATGAGCCACACTCAGACAGCTCTTCAAAAAGACACTTGTGCCTTGTAGGAGTGTTTTACTCTACGAACTCATATCAGCAAGATAGTGAAAATGTTGAGGCAATTCCAAGGCTGAGGCCAACCATTTTCTCCACTGGGCCAAAACCATCAGTTCACAACATGCCACAACAAGTCACCACTCAAATATATTTTATTATCCATGTGATTGAACATGTAATAAGGCCAAGGAAAGAATGGATGTGGTTCAGATTACGTAAGCCTGACAAATATGGATAACTTTTACTCATCTCTAGACATTTTTGATGCACTAGATTTTCATGCCACATATTTGGTTGTCTCATAACACAATGGAACAAGACAAATTTAATACTATTATAATTTTACTGAAATCTCAATGTTGTCTTCACCAAAACCAACATTTAAAAACCATCTCCAAGCTAAAGCTCATCAATTATTGCTGCATTTTGCCCAAGGCAACCGCAGAACACTGCCAGTGGTTCCCAACCCTAAAAACTGACGACTGCCGTCTCAATGGAATTATCGGCAAATTTAATCAGAAATAAAAATTTCTCAAATGAATTATTTTAACTTGTGACCGAGCCTCTTAGGTCTGAAAGGCGTGATTAAGATTATCAATAACAGGGTCTTCTAATGACCATCTGCTCCAGTTCAACAGTGCGGGAATGAACACTCACTGGTCGGCATAATGCACGGACACACTCAAGTACTTTTTATTGCATTGCAAATTAGTCCTTAAAGACAATTATGCAGTGATTTTCCACATTGATATTTTATGCAAATACAGAGATTTTCGTTAATGGCCATCGATGCATGTTGAGTTCATGTAATCTTTTGTCAATATGTTTATCAATTAATGGTAACAAGTATTATGTTTGAGAAACGACGATGAATATATCCAGTAATAAAGATAGGAATAATCCATATAATTAAAGAGTTTTAATCCAATTTTTTTGCTTGGTGTTCGTGACGTGGCTTGTAAAATTTAAAATAAAATCTTTCTTAAATTCTATTTGCAAATATAAATGTTGCAGTGGCAAACATCCAGGGCTAAAGATGTGCTTCCCCATACATGAACCAGATTTAAATTATTAAAGAACACATTAATCAGCATGTTTGTTGAAATTAATGAGAGTGGCCTCCCTTTGAGAAAGTAAAAATAAAAAATTACTTTCTTAACAAGACTATATAGTTTCGCTAACCCAGTAGCTTCCAAGCAAACATTTTGTTTGTCCCAAATATGTTACAAATCAAAACAACATCACTGTCACGTGTGGTCGGTGAGATAAACTCATTTAAATGTCATCACTTGTGAGTTGAAATGAAAGAACACTTAACACAATCATTATAGTGGTTGTGGTCAATATGAACAAATGAAAAAAAAAAGAAACATTCCAAGGGCAAATTAGTGTTGAGAAAACTATTTCCGAGCTCATGAAAGATTCTAAAACCGACACACATGGTTGGAGAATGGTGGGACTATTTATTCGGAAAACTGATTAATGAAAATTTATTACATTTGTGCATGCATATATTGCATTTAATAGTATTGTTTCGTTTGACGACTGCAATTTATCACAGAACTAAATGTGTCATATTATTAATGTGAGCATCATTTTTCACATTAATATTGTAAATGCATTCAATTTCTGGATCTAGTGTATCTAAAACTAGCTGAGATCTAAAAGCCAGTATTTTCAAACGATACGCAGTAATAGTGGTACATGGATGTGTTAAAACAAAAGGTAACAATTATTATTATTATCATTACCAATTGATTTGACTATGCAATGACAAGAATATCACAAAGTTGGCAATGTTTTTACACTCGAACATAAAAAAGAAAATCAGTTTTGATGATATTAACTAGAGGATCGGTCGCGTACCAATATTTTAGAAACTTTGTTTTTGTAAAAATGTCTAGAATCGCACAGAGTTGGTCAGAAACCGGAACCAACCATATCTTTAGTAAGCCTAATTAATAACATGTATTGAGTATGCACCCATTTTAATAGGCCAGTCTTTCATACACATTTGGGTTATTCATGTGTTTGAAAGTATCACATTAATATTTTATAATATTGCATGAAATAAAACATAACTGACCTTAAGACTTCCATGTTGAACTGGTTCTGCAAGTTGCCCAGGAACTCTCCTATCATCTGCTTACTTAATCCTTTTCGCATGATGAAGAATTTGGCAACACTCGGTGGTGTACCCTCCACAAAACCATTGTCAAGCAAGAAATTCAGTCCCTTGTCAGGTTTTCTAAAAGAAAGGTAACCCAAATGACATGCCTTGCACTAAGTGTCAGATTCACTTATTGAGTACACACTTATTCCCATCAAGCCTGTATGCAATTACCTGTTGATACCGGTAATTAACTAAAATAGTTTTATTATTCGAGAATTATATATCGGAGGTGGTTCGTGGAATATAACATCTTCATATACAATGGTTATATTCATTGAACGAAGTATGTAAAAAATAATTAATATATTTGTTTATTAAATTGAACAAAGTAAAAAATGATGTTATAAATTGATAAAAATCGATGATCGCCTACAATGCAAAGAAGCCATTTCCTCTTAGTGTGTCGCTATTCATGTAAGTATTAAACTTGTGCCTTTGGAATCATTTTTGTGTTTATTGACAATTTAATGACATAAAATGTTGACAATCGATAAACATATAAGGATATATTTAATAGACTTGACAATAAGCAAACTAAAAATTGGATTAAGGAAGTGGCAAGAGCAATAGAAAACATGGATTGATCGCACGGTTTTTATTGGTTCCATGTAAAAGCTATGCTTAATTATTTGTAATAATCATGCTAGTACATTTTTTATTCCTAATGAGGACATTGGCACTTCCTGAATCAGGAATTGCAGACTGAGATCGGGTTTATCAGAATTAACCATGGTGACTTTTCAGTGCTACCTACATTCTCAATGTACCATGTCGTTCAGAAAAAATTGTTTCATATCTTGTTTCATTTTGTTATAATCCCTGGATAGTAATCCATAATGTAACACCTATCTGTACAATCAACTGACAAGTATGCACAGAAAACAAGAAGCCACCAATATCAGGCTCTTGTTATCAATCTTGTCAAGCTTACACATACAGCCAGAAGCTCTTGTTATCAATCTTGTCGAACTTACATACAGCCAGCAGCCGACTTTTTACTGCACATTGTTACGTGCAATTAATATTAATCTCCTGATGGAGAACGAGGCAGATAGAATATCTTCCAGGAATATTCCTTCTTTTGTACATTGTATTTTATCTCATCTTCTTGCAGTCAATCAGTTTGCAGTGCTCGTGATCTGCAAATAGATGACGAGCAACTAACTGCGCTCCTCGATATACAGAAAAAGGAAATAGTTTTGTGCGCTAACATCAAATATGATTTTATTCGAAAATAAAATCATGTTGTAAACAACGGAAAATAATACATGTACCAAGTTACGAAAAATATATCAATTAAGTTATATAGGAATTTTAGGCCTGTAAAAATATAGACTAATAAGGGACTAATAAAAAAACATTTCGGGAAGAAATCCAACATTTTTTTTGACGAGAATAAAAAATTGGTTACACCAAACAAGTTTGCACGAATAACACACGAATGAAACCATCGTTCCTGCAATTTTCACAGACCTGCATTTATAAACATGTCTATGTTAGGATCACACCACTGACTATAATAATAAATATGTTCCAGTGGTGTCATTAAAGAAACCTTTAAGTCCAAAAAAGTTTTGAAATATAAAAAATATAAATAGTTGCAATTGACAAATTGGTGATAATACTTGGCCCTCTAAATCCTGACAATTTTGCAACAGCTAATGATTTCTGTCGTAAACTAGCATTGCCATATCGCCAAATGTCACCACAATAAATACATAATATATGTCACTATGCTATTGATTTGTGTTTCCATTGCTCTAGTGATTATTTTAGTTCAGCTAACAGCTTATGTTGCCCACACAGTGACATTTTTCCTCAAGACACAAACAAAAAAAGATCAAACATTTTAGATATTTCCCTCAAAACCTCAAGAGGCAAACATCTCACCAAAAACGCCTGCACACAAGAGCAATTAGCTACGGAATTAAACATCTCAATTAACTTTTTTATCAGCTGATTGCTCATGTCTGCGGCAGGCTTAAGCTTTGCAGATGATTGAACAATGAATAAATTCTTTAAAATACTACACAAAAAAAACCTTTTTAAGTTGCATGTATTTTTCAGCATATGATAAATGTATTCGGATTACTTTTTAAAATCGAACATCTACTTTAGAAGATAAACAAATTACACATATGGGATACTGGCCCTGTTGTTCCACTTTTAGGATAAAGGTTTTAAACCATAGCTACCAAGTCAAATACATGCTGGTGGCCTTGAGTGAAATAAAGATCTGTCTGTCTGTCTGCCAAGCTACAGATTTACTGGCGTTCTTACTGCTTGAGATTCTGTGCTAATGGAAATTATGGCTACTAATCTGTAGTAAGAACTGTGTCAATAAATAAGTGAACCGTCAGTGTTGTTGAAAGTAATAGCGTTACAACATATCGGATGTATTTTCTCTCAGGTAGGTAAGTTGGAGCATCCATTGACAGGTGCTGACTATAATGCTCAAAGATAAGCGTATTGAATATCTTTAAGTTAGTTAATTAGTTATAACTTATTTAAGTGCCTATAGATATCCAATTGCGTTTCAAGCGTGTCTATCATGGACATGTGATCCAGCTGTTTCGACCATCTGTCCAGGACAGAATTTAGTGTTAATATGAGATGAGAAACCCACTACTCTTATTTGATAAGTAGCAAGCGATCTTATATATATATGGATTTTACCACAGAGAGGCCAGTACATACCACAACCTTTGTTAATCAGTGATGATGGGACACGCAAGGAACTCATTACGGTTGGAGTCAGTACTGCGATTAAAAATCCCACGCATCAAGCAGAATTCAAACCCAGTATATACCAGTCTTGAGCCCGGTGGTCTAACCACAACACCATGTTAAACCTTCACTAGTTTTTAAACATAGAATCTAAATGTTTTCACAGTGGTATCATCGAAACATAATTATATACTCACTTGTTAAATAAGTTAAGTCCGATACGGTAAAGACGCTTCCGCTGTTTGTCATTGCTCTTGGTTGGAATATGTTGGTCGGGCGTACCACTAAGTCTAAGTCGACGCTGGAAACTAATACCACTGTCACTAGAAATACTAATATTTTCTGCACTAATGTTTTCCGAGCTGGGAGAACTAGAACACTGTCCGTCAATACTGTCCGGTTCACTCGATTCAGAAATATTGCTCATTCGATTCGATTCATTCTTGACCGCCATGACGGCCGGCAAACTTCCATTCACACCGTTCGTCCCCTTCCGCTTCCAGATTGGCGAGGTATCCGGCGGACGGGACGGCGGAATGGACTTTGATTTCTCCAACTCTCCCTGTTTGCGACCTCGCAATTTCACCTCTGTTTTCGTGCAGTTTCGCCCGTTTTGAATACTAGAATTGTGATTTTGATCGATAAGTCTCGTATCCTCGGGAGACGCCAAGTCTACTTTTATTTGCACACCGCTGTTCACGGACGGGGAGTCCATAGGGTCTATGTTGTAATTCCGTAAACTGTCGAATGAGGTACACGATCCTTTCGCACTATCTACAAACGCCGGTGAACTGTAATCGGAGCCGAGAGACGACGCTGAAGGTCGGTGACTGAGCGTCAGCGTGTTCGTTTCCTGACTCCCGTCGCTATGGAAACTGTCCGCAAGTATATCCGTCTCTTTGCTTTCGAGCAACGTCTCGAAGTCTAAACTATGGGGGTCTATAGCACTTTCTAACGGTAACTGGGATTCATGGGAATTATTATTCTTGTTCATCTCTGGGTACGAGTTCCGGTTATTGTTCGTCTCGTCCACCAGAGCGGATCTACCTTTTTGTAACCTATCACCTGGAATATCCGAATAGTCTATCACCTCGACTGAACGTTGAAGCTTCTTCCGGTCTCGCCGAGAAAGGCGACTGTCTGGTTTCGTGCTCTGGTCAAAAGACATTTGACTGTAGAGCCGGTTTTCGTGTCTGGACGATTCGAAGTCTGCCACCATTTTTCTAACATCGTTTCCAAAATCACTTTCTTGAGTCAAATCGGAACCGTCGGCACCCATGGCAAACTTGCCATCAAACCTATCGGTCCAAATAGTATTACTACGCCCGAGCTCCGAAAGCCTTTTCGACAGTCTTCTTTCACCTACGGAATGACGTAATTTTTGAAAATTCCTGTTCATACAATACTGACGGAAAGCTCTCTGGATTGTTTTTGCTGCCCTACGCGATCGGAAAGAACCTCCATATTTGCGCTCTAGCATCTCCACCTGCTTATCCTGGAGGTCCTGGGACAGCTCATATCCTGTCGATTGTAGCCTCGACCGTCTGTACACCTCATCACACGTGCTTTTGAATGACCGCTGCCGCTGGATGCGGGTGCAGTTGACACTTCCCTGACTGCCGAGCTTCGACGTGCGTGGAGATTCTAGTGGTGACCCTCCAACCGACTGAGACTTCCGCTCACTGCACTTTGCACCGCCAACACTGCAATGAAAAAGAACAAATTGATTTTTAACTTTTTGAAAATTGTTTGAAAATAATCAAGGACAAACATTTATGAAATAATTTTATTCTTGGAACAAAATTGAAAGACGAATCACTCTAAATGAGAATCCTGTAAAAGAATCAGAGAAATTATTACATCAGATTGATTAAATATCACAATCACTCTGCTGAGAATCATGCAAACAAATTCTAGAAACCATTAAATCAAATTCCGATTAAATATCACATTCACTCTACTGTAAAAGATTATTAGACATCATTCAATCGTACACAGATTAAGCAACAAACTGAATACTGCTGTAAATAAAACATAAGAGCTGAAATTGCATGTATATCTATACATTTACAATCTTTAAAAACATATCGTATTGCATAACAAGCAACTATCAAAGTAAACTTCTCACAAACAAGTCTCTGGTAAATAAGCAGCAAACAGACTGCTGGAAATTCCAAATGTCAACGAATTCATTTTCAATACTTTAAACTGAAGACGCTACGGAGAAAAAAACCATTTACTCAAGCTAACGGTAGAGGGAAAACCTGCAGACCTTTTGCTGAAAAATGTTTCCTTCAAGACTCCTAAAGACAAGCTGAATCATCTTTCAACACATGGTTCAGCTGTTTCTGTACAAAAAAATACTGATATTTCACAACACGCTAGCTATGTCTTGAGCTACACGCAAAAGCTATGTTAATGAGTGGGGCCAATTTTTCGCCAATCAATCCAGCGCTGAAGTTCAGAGACCAACCAGGCTTTGCTCGGATTGTTCAAGGAGGGACAAGTCAGCAACACCAAACAGTGATTGGGGACAGGCACTCTACATGCTGAATGATTTAAAGATGCATTAAATTACTGGTTTTTTTTCTTCTGTAGCTCCGACAGATGATGGATTACAAGAGTAGCATTGTTGGGTTACAGCTTTTCAAGGCAACAATAATCCATCCACGTGCCGAAACAGGCCAGAGCAAAGCCCTGGTCTTGTCTGAGTCAGTACTGTCACTCAACGACAGAACACAATCATACATAAATGATGGCCATTCTGTTATCTGTTGCAATAACATCCAAAGGGATTAAAAAAACTGACATTATTAGGTTACCCATTCTTTTTGATGGGAATTTTCCTTTTAAAAAATGTTTTAATTGAAAAAATTTAAAAAATTGCCTGCACTGGGCTAGTGCACTTTCTAGTAGATTAATCCTAATTTTAGTTTTAAATACCCACAAAAAAATACTTGTCTGAGCTTGATTTACACCAACACTAAATTACTTCCGGCACATTGACGTTCCGTAGTAGGACTATATATATGCCACTTACCAATGAGGTCAGTGCGAAAAAACTGATATCGGATGTACTTTTGTATATCACTAGTTACATTACAATAAAATTACTTTCAACTTTTTGTTTCACCCATTTCAGCAAAATTCAAATGTTGGGGGCTCCCTGCTATTTCTATATCATTGCGCTTCATACTGTCACCATTAGAAAGGTAACATATAGGTCTCTTTCCATAATTTCAGACTATAAATCAGCAAAAATAAAAGGCATGGGTTTTAAGGTATCTACAATGTCGCCAGAGCTGAGAAGGGGATGTTATTTTCATTCCTGTTTTCAATCTTTTCTTGAAAATAATTAATGCATTGGGACAGTCAGTGATATAGCAGTATTGTTTACCACCCATTTTACAAGTTCTACCAGTATTTCTTTAAACACTAGCCAAACATACAATAACAAAGCACGGATTAAGTCGTACGCTACTCCACGGATTAAGTCGTACGCTACTCCACGATTCAGCAGTAACAAAAGGCCTATGTTGTAAGCGACTGGAGCGTCAATGTACTGGAAGTAATTTAGTGGACGATTATGCCACTTAGGGACCATGCATAAATGTCAATGTTTTTCACAATCCGAACGAAGTGGGGATTGGGTTTGACCCCCTCCCTCCCCTTCTAATCCTAATATAAAACATTGATCAACTGTGGACTGATGTTTTTACATGAAAAGTAATCCGAGAATAGCTTTTAGCCCTCCCGAACATTGTTCGGATTGTGAAACACATTGACGTTTATGCAAGATCCATTAACACATGTGTTAATGGATCGTGCATAAATGTCAATGTGTTTGTATATGAAAGTGGTCTATTTATTAAAACACCCTACTTTGTTCAAGTAATGAAAAAAAAAACAGATTAAACAATTAGTTTTACTCCACTTTGCAATGAAATTATTTTACCTCAATCTGCAGTAGTGAATCTATAAAGACAAACTAGTTTACTCTACAAACACAAAATGGTGACAATGCAATCAAATTTTCCAGATGGCAATATTAAAATCATAAAAATATTCTGTCAATGTGCATAAATTAAATATTCATAAAGAAAACAAAATCAGTATTCTTTATATACTTCCTCCAACTATGATAACTTACTTTGCCTGTATCTGACTGAAAACTAACCTTCACGAGACACACTGACGTCCCATTATAGACATGTCTGCATGGCTTTTAGAGAAAGACTGACTCACAGCTTGCAGTTTAACCAGGTACAAGCTGTCAGATGGCTTGTCTACACTGGATATTGCCACATCCCTCCCCCTTCATTCATTTATTATATAACACTCTATGGGGGGTCATGGGACACATACCAAAAGAGAGGTGGTCTTCGTTAAGAGTTATGTAATGATTTACAAATGTTCTATTTTATTCATGAATTAAATGCAACCAGTCAGGTTTATATTTAATTAACAATCGGGGAGGGGGGGAGTGGGGGGTGTGTGGAATGTGTTCAACTTAGTTCACTCTTGTAAAAAAATATATGTCTAATTAAAGTCCTGCTTTTTATGACACATTAACAAAATGACAGTGAAATATTTTACTCTGATTTGTGCAATAAAAGTTTTATAACTTATGGAAAATATTGATTGGTTCTACATACTTCAATGGTAGAATATTTCATCGGGTGACTATTATGAAGCCTGATATAGGTAAGCAGCAAGTCTAGTTCTGATGAACACAAAACATAAACACAGTGTGTGCTGTGTGTACTGCCATATTGAAGGGATCACAGGCTGGGTCTTAACCAAATCTGTCATCTGATTTAATATTTCATAACATATTATAATCCAGATGGCAACAAGCCTGCATGAGAGTAAAACTTAATTATATCCTCAAGGCATAACACTGTAAACAAGTTAGTGTGCCCAAGTGCCAGGTCAAATGATACGAATATCGAAAAAAGAAAAAAAAATTACCTGCACATATTGTATCAATAAATCTGAGTTAAAAAGTTCTAAAGTGAGTTGTTGGTTCTAACAATGATTTCAATTCGTAATTATATGCAAGTCATAATATTAATGTTGTTTATCGTTAGCATATTTGCTCATCAATCTCTCATACCAGTGCTGGATAATTAACACAGTTTATTCATTATCAGTAGGCATTTTGGAAAATATACATGTGATGTATTGATTAGACCACCTGGTTCAAGCCTGGTAGATACTGGGTTCAAGACTGCTAGGTACTGTGTTCAAATCCAGCGATGGGATTTTTAATCGCAGTATCCAGTACAACTCTATAGTGAATGCTCTGCAAGGATCAATGGGTAAGTGTATGCCACTTACACCTGCTATGGCTATGGTATGTACTGTACTGTCTGTCCTGTCCTGTCTGGTAGAGTGCATATTATAAAAGATCCTTTACTATTTTATAACATTTTTAGCAGTGGGTTTCTTCTTTCATACTAGCACTAACTTCTGTCCTGGGCACACAATAGAGGCAACAAGACTGTCCAGAACAAACGTGCTTGAAACGCAATTGGACATAAGCACGTAAATAAGTCATAATCAGAACTAAAATCACAAACCCTCCTGCACATCTTACACAGATTCAAGCAGTAGACAATTGTTTATTAACATTAGTGCTATTGTGTAACTAATTACCCAGACTGTAATTTGTATGTAATTATCCCAACCTGCATGCCTCCAGAAGACCATGACATGCATTGCTGGGAGGACTGGACTGGCCCAACTGTTAGTGTTATAATTATACAGCTGAAGATCCAGCCATGCAGTGATGCACAGTGGCCACCAACCAGGCAATCATTCACAACAAACCTTTGTGTAATTATTAAATTAGCTTCCAGCCAAAGACCAAATGCACTGAAATGCAAATTAAATAAAGTAGAAATGAACAAATTCCACAGAAGTCATAATTATACACTGCAAGTGGCTCTGGGGAGATGAAATGTTGGCATTATAGGATGATGGAACTATTCTGACACTGACACTTGTTCAATAAAATGCAATAAAAAAATACACAAGGTCTATATTGTAGATATGAAAATGTTTCATGTATTATTATGCCGATTGTCAGTGGTTATTTTGTATAGCATAGACAATTCAGTTTCAACCGTCACTTAAACAGTAGATATCACTCATCTGTCTTATAAATTAAGTATGAATATGTGCAAAATATAACGTATTTCAATCTACTACAGACCGTTATTATTTTTTATGGATATGACCTTGATGTTATTTTCACAGAGATTAATAACACATATTTATATGTTTCCAACAATGTCATTTTAATTTTCACAGACAACTGTTGCCTGCTACCTACAAGTAACATGTACCACTCTCTCCATCCCCCTGTCACCACACCTCAATATATTTCCTTCATGAACAAATTGTTCATACTGGTAGAAGGGCTGGATGAAAAAAAAGACATGTTCTAACTTTGATGGAATTTGTACAATGAGGGATTGTAGGATGTAGCGCAGCATAAGAATGTCCATCTGAGATTCAATGGGTCAAAGGATCGATCCTTCTCAGTGGCCTCAATTGGGTCATTTTCTGTTGCAAACTGTGATCCATAATTTGCTGTTATTTGGTATGAGTAGCATATGTCGCACAGTGCATTTCTCTATGACAAAGTGTCAATATAACCGTGCATTTGGCATCCAATAACTGCTGATTAATAATCAATGTATATTCCAGTGGAGTCATTAAAGAAACAAACTTTGTACAATGAGAGCCCTATATGCATATAAATTGTGTTCATTTAATAGCAAAAACAATTATTAGCATATACATTAATATTGTATTATTATTACTACCTGTTCTGTGATAATACAATTCTATTCTGTTCAGCTTATAACAAACCAGGCATTATAAAAGAATTGAATACCATGCAAACATTATTGTTCTACCGAAACTAAAACGACATGTTCAAAACGAGAAGACAGGTTAAAGGTGACCACGACTATGCAAGACTTGACAACAGCCTCGATTGATTGAAGCTGGGATTTTGACAATTTGTAGGGAAAATATTATTGATTATGGTAATGTCGTTAGCGCTTGGATATTGATGGAATAAAGGCCATTACACACCAAAGATTGCACTTCTACAGTGGTAATGATAAATCAGTTCACATTTATGTTACCTCTTGTAAGCAAATCAGTGTCTGTATCTGTTTGAGCATGGAAGAAGAACTAATAATACTTGATAACAGTCATTATCGGTGTTCCCACTCACACATTTTGAGAATAACTACCGGTAATAGCAGTGTCAAATTGGCATCCACCAAAATTGCATGTATAATAAATGGAAAGTGCAATAGGAGTAAATAAATCTAAATTATCGTAACAGAATGGAAAGTTGTCGGCAAGGACATTAATTCTGTTCAACAATACAATTTACATTGTTATAGGTCTGGAAACAATTCATTCAAATATAACAATACTACTAACCTATAAAATTTTGATAAATGTGTACATAAACTTCAAACAATTTTTTTCCTCTCTGACATTAAATTTTTGCCCGTGGCTTATAAATTATTAAAACAAATTGTTTTAGGTAAATTGTAAATAGTCCAATTTTCCTATTATTTATGTCTACTCACTCCCACAAAGTTAATTAACTTCAAACTTTTTCGACCTGGGAAATCAAATTGTTATTAATTTTATTTTGTTATAGTCTGGACATAATTACTTAATTCTACACTGGACACGTACAGCCTTGAAACTGTCTTTGTACTCTGTAGCAAACTCTGCCCAGTAGGTTGGGGTGCGTGGGATGTGTGGGGCGTGTGGGATGATTGCATAAACCTTTGGTGGATATGTCCTTCTTAAACAAAGTTTGGTCTGGTCAAAATAGTATCAACAACTATAAATATACATATACATGTGTAATTGTAAATCATGTGTTTCAATTTTCAGCATTCTATTTCTACCTTATAAAGTTCTACATGTAGATACATATTTTTAAAAACAAAAATATATTAATTTCCAATATTGAGGTCAGAGGAGCACTTATATATTTTAATAAACAGAACAATCTTGTCTTACCCAGTCCATCTAAAAGCCATAAAGTCCCAAAGATCCAAAATAAATGTTGGACACAACATTCTCCTTACAGTAACTGCTTATTGAGAAATAATGTCTTCCTCTAACATAAGGTCTACATTGTGGTCCAGTCAACACCCTCCACAGCTCCCTACATCTGCTTATAATGTTCTCCCTTATCTTCACACTGGTCAGCCAATTAACACCAATAAACACATCATTAAACCAACTTCTGTCAACAAACAAGACATTCCTAATTACACACCAGTTTATTAATTACAACAACAACCCATTTAGAACTAATTCGTGTCAAGTTGTCTACAAGTCATATTAATTAGATAGGTTTGGTTGAGTAAAACATACCTGATCTAAATTGAACGCAGAAGAAGAAAAAGAGTAAAACATACAGCACACTATTTTATTAACACTCGTTGTTTATTATCACTCAAGGGCAATGCAAATAAATATACGTCTTAAACTCAAATGAAAATGTAATTTGGTAACACCCAAATGAACACGATATTGCAAATTGTCCTAATGTTATAGTAAATGAACCAGTGACTGTTATATTAAGATCAGAGCAATCAATGCTCACAAATTGAACTAATTTTTAGTTAGTTGTCTTTATTCTTTTTTCATGCTGGGGTGTCGTTAAAAATCAATTCATTCATTCTTCTCCTCGGTAAGCTGACTCTTTATCGAGAAATTATTGGCATGTGAAATATAAAATTAGTAGAAAATCAGTTATCAAAATAATATTCACATGTAAATCGAGTTTGAGCATCATAATATTCTTTACAAACTACCATAGTCGACTTATATATTAAGAGTGTCAAAGAAAATGTAAAGTTTTTTACTGCATTTTCCCTCATGTTAAAATATACTTTGGGTAAGTCTAACTGCCCTGGATTTGTTACTAATCAAACCTTTCAATCTACCTGTGTTAATATTAGATAATATAATGCCAGCGTATATTTACTATAATAATAAAAAAGTTGTTTGATACTGGAACATCCAGTTGGAACTAATTTGGCATGTATCGTTAAACAAACAAAAGTTCTGTGCCAGCATGCCATGATTCATGAGAATGTCACATGCTTGTTGCAAAATGTCATTAATGACACAGCGAAATGCATATGACTTTGTTCAGGCAACAAAGATGTTTTTAACTGTATCTTTTACAAAATGCAAAATGACCACCATCCTGCCATAATCAAGAGTGGACTTTCTTCTGAGTATTGCCAGAAAATCTTTGAGACAAACAAGATTAATCACATGTAGATTCTCAAGAACTCAAAAGACTTGCTTGAAATTCTTCAGTCTCAGTCCAGATCTAAGTTCACCAGTGTTAAAACATTTGAATTTTCAAAGTTATATCATTGTATATACAATATTTTGACACCCAATAGCCGGTCTTTTTTCGTGCAGGAGTATCGTTAAAAATCAATTCATTTCATATGGTAGCTTCATGGATTCAAACCAGGATGTTAACAAAAGTACTATATTACTCAGCAATGAATTAAAATCCATCAAACAACATATGATACACAAATAATCAGATCCTTTCAGTTAATTGAAATTTATGACCCTAATAAACATTTACCATATTCAACATAATAAGCACATCTAATAAGAACCCAGATGGTTATTACATCGAATACGGTACAAAAGGTTCTAAGAGGATGACAAATAGAAGAAAAAATTACTGTACTACCTGATGTTCTTGTTTCATAAATAACGATTGAAAGTACAGTACTTGTAGCACATTAGTTTCAAAAAAAAATTTCAGAGATCTCCGTAGCTCGATATAAAACTACACGTTGTCGTCATGACAATAACATAGCAGTACATAATTACATAATTTTAAGACTCATAGCCATCAACATATCAATATCTGTAAACAAGAACAGACCATCTGTCACCTGATTTTTATCCACCCAACATGAAAATACTAACTACAGATGCAGTAGTAAACCAACAAAGAACCTGGGCAGCGTAAATATAGCTGCATGAACCTGGGCAGCGTAAATATAGCTGCATGAATCAGTCCAGCCCTCAAATATCTCATAATAAACTCTGGCATATTGACAAGACATACTGCATTGATAATAAAGTATATACACTGTTACACACACTGGTACGAGTATAGTTGAACACAACACGAGGAGAGGAGAAAATATGCCCTTCTAACTGCACTAACAGAAGACACCCGAAACATGTCGACGTAATCAAGACAATGTATCAAATTTCATATTCTGTCATTAGCCGATGTCTTTTTTTCGCACTGGGGTGTCGTTAAACAACAATAAATAAATTCTGTCGGTACATCATTTGACCCATTGGGTCATGTCCCATTCCAACCAGTGATGCACGACAAGTCTATCAAAGGCTGTGGTGTATGCTACCCTGTCTGTGGGAAAGTGTGCATAAAGATCACTTACTGTTATTCAAAGAAGAGTAGCCTATGTGGCGGCAGTGGGTTTCCTATGTGACCAGGTGTTGATATAACAACGTACATACATACGTATGTATTTATATATGTATGTATGTACGTACGTCATACGTACATACGTACGTATGTTTGTATATGTGTCTGTATGTATGTGTGTGCATGCATTCATGGGAGCATGCATGCGTACGTGCATATGTACATACGAACGAGCATACGTATGTTATGTACATGTTATATTTATATTTTATGTTACGGACTGAAAAAAAAAATTCTTACGTTTCTTTCATCAAGTTATTATCATGGAAACTAATTCTCAAATGTGCAACAGCAACACACCAATAACATTAAATTAGGACACACCTGTTACCAATACATCATAAAATATATAAAATAAATTTTTGTTTTAGTTTCTTTCATCAAGTTATTATCATGGAAACTAATTCTCAAATATGCAACAGCAACACACCACCAATAACACTAATTTACGACACAGCTGTTACAAAAAGATCATAAAAATATCTACAATAAAAGTAACATACACTAATTAGACTATACTTGTCATATTTTACCTGCTAACAGCTGGGCTACAAAAATCCACTACTCGCGGTATTCCAGTCACAGGATAAGAACTCAATCTGTCAGTTTTTAGTAAAATTATTCACAGCTGACCGACAAAAAACCTCTTGCTGCTTGACCAGTTAAAACTGAGTACAGTAATTGTTGCAACGAAGTATGCCAAGACGACAGAATGAACGAGACTGACTATATACTCTGTTCATAATTACACTGTTTGTACTTGTGGTTATAAGCTAATTTTCACTCCAGTCATCTCCGTCGCATAGAAAAAGCCAGTCAGTCGCAATGCACTTACATACATGTACTCATATACCTGGTTGACCAAACGAGAACTGAATCAGTTCTGGCTGGATGAAGGGGACGCCTTGGTGGCATAAGGCTATTTAAACACGACTAAGAGCTATTCTTATACCCCATGCATGCTGTCTTTAACAAATATTTACATCCACGCAGATTAAATCCAGACTCTCATTCATAAAGAGAAACTTCCCACTATTTATTCTTCATTGTAAACCACAAAGTAGAGGAGGGTACACATCATAGAAACTGTATATATCAGTTGAATTGGTACACACCGTACTGAGGCAATTTCAATTTAGTTGTTGGTTTGTGGGCCCCACAAACTTGCTTTTGTCGAAATTACCAACAAAACTAAAAATTAAAAGTCTTTTTATTTTTTACTTTTACTGCCCAATTTTTATTATTGTTTATTCACTTTTCATTTTATATTATATAGACTATAGAATACTTAGTGTTTCATTGTAGCTTTTATGTAGATTTTAGTTAACAGAGTAACAGAAGCAAACCTACATAATATATTATGTACATAGTACATACATATTATACCTAACAGCATATAGGTTAAGCCTTAATAATTGATGTATTGCCTAACCGGGCAATTAATAGTATGCAATAGGCATTGTGTAATTCATTGTCATAGCATACAGGCAATAAACTATGGCTATATGTCACCCCATCAATTTAGTTTGTTGTATACCACCAATATACATATAATAAACAAAAGGTCAATTGGAAACATTCGAAAACATTAGTATTTTTGTGTATTCAAAAATTCGGTAGACAAACAATCACTTTTCGGTGTGCATGCACCACGCGTACATTGAGGTCGATATTGTAATGGATGTGCCATAATTCTGTTACGTTAATGTAACAATCTGTGAGCGCTCCAAGACTCTTGTTACGTAAACTAACACGTACTTGTACCAACATTACAGGAAACGTCAGTGACATTATTAGTTTGTCTAGATATGATTGTGGAACCATAGAGACAAATTGTCTGTGTTCAGGCTGGTGCATCTATTAATTTAAGAAAATACCAAAATTGATTTGCCAATGCCAAAATATTCGCGGATGTGGTTTGATCGAACACCGAAGAAGAATTGAAACAAGTATTACATGAGACCAAATAATCCTTATTGACTGGTATCCAACGAGTCTAAGAAAATATCGAAAACATACGAAAAAATATGCATAATGCATCCTCATTAATTGTAGTTTTAACCACAGATGATAACATTGTCGGCTATGGTCTTTTATTTGGTGTAATGCACCCTACAAATGGATCAACATCTCAAACTGACTACTTTAAATTGTGTACCGAGTATGTATGCATAATAATCAATACGTAAGGATGCTTGCCTTCATCAATCGATTAATAGCTCATTTTTATATAAATTCTCAAACAAAAAAATAATAACTTCGTTAAATAAGAACTTGTTATTTTCTATATGCAATTTAAATACGCTATATGTATGTACAGGATTAAGCCATTAGAGACAACATTATGTGCATACTCTATGAACATTCAAAACACCTGGTAAGTGGGTGGTAAGACCAGTAAATATAAAAATAATCTCTTTTATTGGACAAAATATCATGGAATCAATTACCACATTCCATGAAACCGTGCACACCTACAAATAGGGAAAACATGGTTTTGCAATTACTGTAAGAACAGGAACGAGTGTACATTAGTTGACAATGAATTTTAGTGTGTCGGGTAACGTAACTCTTTATACATGCATTGTGCTGCTTCATCGAACTTGGGTCACTTCCTGTAGTCGACTGTGTCAGCAAAACAGTCACTATTTCTCTCTATTAATAGGAAAACAATCGATAATATTTCATGCCGAGGCTGGGATGACATTATGTAAGTTGGAACGCAATTGGTATTTGTAGTTTTGTAAGAGTAAAAGTAAAGTTTGTTTTATTTAACGACGCCACTAGAAACACATCGATTATAAATCAGCGGTTATTGGACGTCA
>JAUTCZ010086348.1:0-16244 GCA_032273805.1 Melanodrymia brightae
GCGCCATAAATTTCTTATGGTGATTTTAGCGCAAATTTTGAACGGTTCGTCCGAAAAGTAAAGGTCGGATATCTATAAGAGATTTAGTAGTTTGAGCTCCGACTATTCCTAGAACCTAGGTGTGGGTGATACAGAAGATGGCGGGTGCTTGCTTATGTAGTCAAGAAAAAATAACGTAAATGCCAACTAACAAGTGCATGTATAATGTCCTTTACATTATTCTTTTTTCTTAGTTTTTTATGTCGTATAATTATAGGCCTTTTCTGTACAACTTAATCATGTACTTATTATGTATTTGATCTAACGTACTGTTGCTAAAAATAGATATAAAACAACAAAAAAAGAGATCGTTAATTAACGTATTTGGTGGATCCATTTGATTAATTTTATATACTCCGCGAAATGTTAGTTAGTTATAACTTATCTACGTGTTTTTATTCAATTGAGGTTCAAGCACGTCTATCCTGAACATGCAGTCCAGCTGCATCGACTGCCCGTCCAGGACAGAATGTTAGTGTCAGTATGAGAGAGAAAACCCGCTATTTATTACTACAGCAAATATACTTTCCCACAGAACAGAACAGGACATTACATACCATGGCATTTATTAATCAGTAACGGGACACTGGCCGGTTTCAGTGATGTACATCTACCCATTAAGACATGCAAAGCACGCACTAGGGTTGGAGCCGTTACTGCGATTAAAAATTCTATCGTCTCGATCGGGATTCGAACCCAGTACCTATTAGTCTTAAATCCGGTGGTCTAACCACTACACTATGGAGACCGATTTTCGCGGAAATGCACTCGTGGCATTTTGGATTAACCTTAAATTTGATGGGACTACAATATTTAAAACGATTACACCAATATTAAATCTATGTGTTAAAATATAAAACAAATGTATAATTATTAGACCTACCGTTATAAATTCTAGTGTATTTTATTTCAGTAATATTATTGTTTACTGGTATATTCGGGACCCACAGTATATTTCACACGCCAAATGATACACGCTTTAGCAATTAGGGTTCCTTCTGGTTGTAGTAACAAAAAGTGTACGACCTGATTAGTTGCTGGTTTGATTCACTGGCCAAAATCAATTAACCATTATCACAGTATTGAAAAACCTCTTTTGGGGCTAAAACTTTTAATGGAGAAGACATCAAATAACGATTTTTTTTACATAAATCAGCAACCTAATACATAAGACCCCACTGTTAGAAACATAACACATCAATCAAAACTTAGTAGGTCTGTCTACTGACAACTACGACTTAAGTTTGTTTCACCGGACTTAAGCCAAAATCATAGAAACTAAGTTTTCTCTCCGACTTGCATTTTATTCGAGACTGAAGTCGATTGATAAATGCCGCCCAAGAACTATCGTTAATGCCTTGTCGCACGCGTTTTTTATGGCATCTTTTATAAACTGGAACCAGTGCCTCTACAGTATATTGTAGCCACGTTATATGATTGTAGGGTCCGACTTTAGTATAGATGCGTAGATGTTTTCTGCTGCCCAAGATATTGAACGTCCAACATACCATACAAGTAACAATTACTCATGTAAATAGCTTAAACACACATCCCATTCAGCTACAAAATCAATTTGGAGTGGACGAGAGTGTTTTGGGTAAAAAAGGAACTCGGCCATTTCATTATTGAAACATTTTGATTTACGCTCGTACAAAAGACCTCAATATGTCATCAAAGACATTTTCATTCCATAGGAAAATCTGTGAAAGCCGTGGATTTCTCAGATACGAGCAATGAATATCCATTTGCCTTTGTTGCCCATATTTACCCGCTTTTATACGCAGGTGACGATGCCCGGCATTGATTATTGTCGAACATAATATTGAAGAAACTATTAACATCTTGCAACCACCTCAGTTAATAAAGACAGGACTCTCCAGGCCGAAGTCTGATTTATCTTCAAATATTTGACGTACACCGAATCCAGAAATACGCCATATAGCACCAATATTGTCTGTCGATTTTTCGCCAATTTTTCCATTACCTTATATTACCAGGTCGATAGGTTCATGCCCTCCTGTGCTCATATCTTCATTAGTTGGCGACTCATTTCGCATATTGTAAGCGCTGATAGATTTTTGTTCTTGAGTTTTGTCCTCACTTTTCTGTTTTCTAGTTTTGTCAAAAAGTATAAAGTATGTAATTTCTTAACACTTTCCAGTTCATACCTACGATGATGTGTTACTTCATATCCACAATATGTTTTATAGTAATATGCATAATGGAAACAAGATACGCGTACTTACATTAGCATACACTCAAAGTGTAGATACATATCACGCTATATCTTGTTACCTTTGTTTTATTTAAACTATCTCAATGGAATTGAAACAACCCTGTAGGGAATTGCTTATGGGAAACGGTTTATATGAATAATATTAATTCCCATCTTTGGGAGACATTTTTGATCATTTTCAAGCATAACATTTATGATTGCCCATTGATATTTTAGCATCAGCATTTCATTATTACGTTTTTGTAATATTTACCGCTTCTGATTTTTGAGGATCCAGTTGATAGGATCGCTGTGGGTATTGCTGTATTTGAAATTTTTTGGGAATTAAATAGGTACTGTGTTAATCCAGGGACCAAAGTGTCCCTTCGAGCGTTTGGGAGGTTTGATTTTTAGGCGGCTCTGTTACCTCAGCTGATATTGTGGCAATCTGGGCTTGTTGACATTTTTCCTTTTGTCGTAAGCCGCCATTTCCTTGTGAGTTTGACAAAGACTCTGGACAGAAAACACACAAGTAATCATCTTGGAGTGAGGACTGAACACTGCAGTGTATTTTCTCACCTCCCCATTTCTGATGAAAGTCCCAAACATCGGACCAAATGGTTTGTTCCATGAGACGACAAACTCGATCTGAGAGCGAAACTTTGGGATAGCGAAGTGCTCCTAGAATACGACTGGAAGTCTGAACATGATTTTGGCATCACAGAAGAAAGAGAAGAAGACAAAGCTGTCAGACTCAACATTGATTATAATTCAATCTGTAGCTCTCTCTATTTGACAGAACAAAACATACGTCTAGTTGACTACTTGGAGATATATAACATAAAAAACTACAATCTATCCGTTAATTCAGGTTGATATGTTTGACACAAGACGTGTTGATATAATATTATATGTAAACTATGCCACAAGTTGATGATAATTTGATACTATAAACAGACATTCTCGGATGCCACCGTCCATGAGTAAAATATTCTATAGCCTTTCTATTTATTTAAATTTTAATTTACTTACATTTTATGGTTCTATATCCAATACGTTTGTTTTCTATTATCAGGAATCGTGGCATTCGTCTTAAGCTCGCGAGTGTCCCTTTAAGAAAATAAAAATCAAATCACAGTTCAGTATTGTTAATACAAAATCATTCGTTTGGAATTTCTGTTCGTGTCAGTCAACTAAATTAATGTGATTTTAAAAGTGGGTACACAATCATTTGATCAAGTTAGTAATTTCACAATTCTTATTTACAACAGATGTTATCCGCGGTGTATTATATGCTCAACTTTTGCGAACACCTGGTGTCATCAATACTTTAGCTTTGATTCGTAAGTTCACGAAATCACTTTTAATTTGGTTACAATATCCCATCGACGCTGTCTTGTGTGGGTTTACGTTTTGGACTAGTATCCCACGGTTTGTGAGGTTTATATTGTAAATATGTGTTTCGAACCATGTGCTTCACGTTACGATCTTCGGATAGCTTTGGGTTAATTTAACATTATTTCCAGTAGGCATGTCTCGGTGGAAGAAACGGTTAAGGTACATTGTACGGCCAATTAACAAATGATATGGAAACACACGCACGCACGCACATACACATACACACGTACATTCACTTACTGTCTTTGTCTAGCTATTTGAAACTTTGTCTTTTATCTGTTGTTCCTGCTACTAACGAGATGCCACGCCATGCATTCATTTAGAGTTACTAATGATGTACGTGTTCATATGATCGAGACCTCTGTTGCCGCTACTAATGGCGAGTGAGTCATATTATATTCATTTCACCCGAGGTGCTCCTTGTGCTATAATTGCGAGCCAACACCGTCAAATGTTAGCGACTTTAGGCAGATGTAGATTTAATAATGCTCCCGGACTTGATCAAACACAGATATATTACTTCTATTCAGCCTTAATTAACTGGCAGTGCCTCTTCGGTGACTTGGCTCGCTTAATACAAGATTGGTAACGTCTTGAAGCTTGAAATTATCAGAGTTCAGTGGTAATGGGAGCACAATGGTGTGGGTCTTTGGATGGATGCGTCCATATATATCAACCCGTACAATTCGAAGCCCGAGGTCCCGTATTGTTGCATCTGTATTGCAGCCTATTTATATCGTAGGATATCTTTAACGATTTATGTTGTTCTCGGTAATAGCCAAGAGGCTTTAGACCTACAAATGTTCCTTATTTGATTACTGGTTGAAATGACACTCGTTGTATTGGTCTAACTGGCCAAAACGTATCTGGTCGAACTGAAGAGATGTAATTGTGTAATATGGAATGTGTGGCAGAGCGAAATATCGACAACAACACGTCGAAGCCGCTAAATCCTTAACTTTAGAAATAGTATGACAACGATCAAACTGTATCACAGTACGCGACTGACCAGATTATTTTTATTAAGAAAACTGGCGATATACATATATACACTACTGTTGCCACATTGATGAATGGCGACCATTTGCAGCCTCACCGATGGTATCCTTAAATTTAACACTGTGAAGAATTGTTTAATACCACAAAATTACATCGATTATATAATTTGTATCGTACTACATTATTGTAGACTAAAGTCCAAGGACCATAATTAGCTACTACAAACGCATTGGATATACATAATATAGAATGTATGTAAAATTGTTAATTTTATTAATAAAAATATTTGGAGTTCACTTAATTTTTTGGGATGAAATGAAGTTTTTCTGGATTTAGTATTTCGTTGAGTGACGTCACGTATTCCATCTGGCGGAAGATCCTGTGACTGATTTTCGACCAATAAGAATATAGATATATTTTCATCATGCAATAATGTATGATATTGTTGAAGTGATTGAAATCCGTAACCAGTAAGCACAAAAAAGCGACTCACTGTATCAATAATCGTTGCTTAATTGATTGATCATAGACACTTCCATATGTCATGCCTGACCGGATATGGAAGGATCGAAACTAGCGCGTGACGGAAGCACCTCTAATTGCTATTTTAATGTAGCATGCAATCTTTCAATTACGGTTGATGCTCTGATTTAGCAAGCGAAGTAAACACATAAATGTGACAAACATCCATAAATGACACATTTTGTCAAGTTTATTTCGAATTGCCCTACGAGGCTGTAAATGGTAAATCTGTCCACGGTGAGTTAATGGTGATTTAATGTCACCTGAATCATCACGTCGTTTACAGAACGCAGCTAGCCAGAAAATAGATTTGTTTGTGCAATTATATTATTATACGATTACAGCGTTGCTTAATATAATTATATTGAACAATTTCCTGATTTTAAATGCGTACTCGCGAGTTTTAAGACGGATACCACAATACATGTACGTATATCCAACGCGTTTGTAGGAAAAACGGGTTTTTATTTTTGTCATATTAATTCCTTTCCTGCATTAAGTACGAATAGAATGTAAATATAAAATCATAATCTTTGTGTTAATTACATTTCCAAGTTGTAATTACAAAAACATTGTTCTCGTGCCAAAATAAATATCTAAATATCATGTGAAGGCAATGTTTACATCAAAACAGAAAATCGTAGCATTCCAGTGCGCATACGTAACGTAGGCCTATATATAATATACATGTAAATAGAATGTCTCAGTGTTATTTAAATATGCGCGTACTGTTTCGGAAGCTAAACCACTTAATTAGATCGTCGGCTCACCATCAAACAGTTTTTTTTATGTTTTGACATGTAATAATTCATCAGAAAATTGCTTTTTAGTAACTAAATGTAAATGGGATGATATCATTACTACCGTTCTGTTTATGTATAAGCATTACGTTCAATAGGGCGAGCGCTCGCGAACTATGTGACTGATACCGATCGTGTAGTATCATATCAGATTCATTTAATGTCGGTGTCAAAACGTTTTTTCTCGGTAGGAGAACGCTCGCCCTATTGAACGTAAGGCAGGCCATGAAGGACAAGTTTAGTTTATTATCAGAACAATAAAAACAAAACGGTTGCCGATGCAAGGGAAATAATCCAATTTACAACGATATTGGTACAAATATCAAATTATTAGCCTGTTATTTAAAGCATACCATGAAAACAAAAAGAGGGAAATCGCGATTTTATTGCTTGAAAATTGCACATAACATTAGAAGTCAATATTATTAATGATCAATACCGTTTGTCTATCATGTGCAAAAATACTACAGGTGCGACACCTGGCGAGAAGTGAAACAAAATAACGGATGTAATCCATATCCACGCGCAGTGTAAAAAAATATCATATTTTAGCTTATTGGTTCGCAATCCCTGTGTTTAAGAAATCGTGAACTTAAGCAAAAAAAAAGGAGCAAAGTAAATTGAAATATTAATAATAAAGACTCCGGAACCATGTTACTGTAACATTAGATATGTACTTACGGTGCCATCCGTCTTAACCTCTGAGTAACCCTTTAACCTATGACTTGTATACATCAAGTATTGACATAAAAATCATATCTAACAATAAACATGAAATAGGCTGTATTGATTTTTTAAATCAGCTAGAACATCTCTAATAAACAAGAAACGTAAAAAAAAACCAGCTAACAAAAAAAAACATCTCCATCAACCGAACTGCGTTAAAAAATCACCTTGAAAGGATTTTTTCCACTCAGTTGACAAGATTCAAGATCGTTTGACTTGTGACTTGATAAATGATCGTAGAAGTCTATCAGTGTGCTAAGGGCATGTCCAAACTCTCATTCTTATCACGAGAAGTGGCAGGGAGGTGATACAATCATTAGTTCACTCAATCCCTGATATTGGCACGTGTCACTCAATCACTCCACAACGCTGGCACCGCTAGCGGTAGACAACAGATTACACAAGTTGTGGCTATTTTGGTTAAACAAAGATGTTAGATGCACTAAACATGTTTCATGTATCTAATTAAAGTGTTTTTCCGTCTAGGGTCATTTTAATGTTTTCAAGGGCATACCATTGTTATTGGCGTGGGTTTTTTTTCCTATAACGTTTGATAAATAGTACATTATTTGTTCAAGTCGTAGCTCAATTCAAATCTCCACGGCACATTGGTATAATATCAGGCTGCAAGACATCACAAGTGCATTAATTCAATATACATGTACTAGTACTTAGAATTACCCGCAGACACCTGTAGTCGAACGTTTTGTATTTATTCGCCTAATTTACACGAGACACTTTGCGGTATTTCTTTGGTCCCTATGAATTCGACAAATATGTGACCACCTTGTACAGATACAAAGAGTACACAAAGTTGTGACGTAAAACGAACTTCCGGTCTGAAGACATACACGTCAGAAATCGCAACCGCTCTAACATGACGTTTATTGGTTTACCTGATCGGATTGAGGTTTGTGAACTAACCAACAGAGAATATAACCAATTATTATGCAAACAATATCTCCTGAATATCTCCTGATTAATGTATACATATTAGTGATTGTACTTGATACACTAATCGAACGTGGGATGTACTATAAGTCTAATTCCAACAGCATCACAACGAGATGTTGAGATCTCTTACAAACCTAAAGTGTAGGAACAGATTTTATTGTGTTTACTTGGGGATACAAAAAATCGAATACATTTCGATCTAATATCATACATTGTTCCGGGTTTCAGTATAATTCGAGGATCAATATTTCAACGGAAATATATCATGCTTTGTGCGACAAAAATAGTCTTAGAAGTTCGGAAGTAAGAACCTTTTGTCTTAGGGCCGCTATTGATCACTTCTTATAATCGGATATTTTCAGAATTGATGCACTTTGCGTCACATAAGGTCATTTGGTGGAAGAACACATTTAATTTGCAAATTATTGATTTTGCTATGAAGTTAGAAATCTGTGTCTGGTTAAGTTGGATTAATTGAATGGGATAGTAATTAATGGCTTGTGATTCATGTAAAATGCTCGCAATGTCGACAGAATGGCTATTTATGGAACAAGACCATATGATAAAACGCTATGAAAACCTACACGCGAATGGCTATGTATGCAATGTGATAAAACGCCATGAAAATCTACACGCGAATGGCTATGTATGGAACAAGGCAATATGATCAAACGCTATGAAAATCTACACGTGAATGGCTATGTACAATGTATGAGACAAGACGATATGATAAAACGCTACGAAACCCTACACGTGAATGGCTATGTATGGGACAAGGCAATATGATAAAACGCAATGAAAACCTACACCTGAATGGCTATGTATGGGACACGGCAATATTATAAAACGCTATGAAAACCTACACGTGAATGGCTATGTATGGGACAAGGCAATATGATAAAACGCAATGAAAACCTACACGTGAGTGCCTGATGGTGACCTTCTTTGATCAGTTACAAAAAGTTGCTTTCTATTGCTATTATATAACATGAATAACCCGTTTTGTAGCTGTATTTTTTTCCATTTGCCCATTTCAATGGGAAGGTAATTATTTTGTTACAATGCCACTATTTCACTGTATGTGCCATTTCAAATGAGCGGCCAGAATTCGTTCGAAATGTCGATTTATGTTTAGTGCCTACATCGCGAACTTCACATTCCATACTCATTTTCATAGACATTGCCGTTGTTCGCAAAGAAAATCCTGGCTCCGCTCTGAATAAGCATCATAAGCAATATTGTCACTTCATTGGCAAATACATGAACTATGAAAGCGTGCTCATGCTACCATCAGACAGAGTTTATCATGAACATCTGTGATAAGAAGCTTGACTGCCTGGCATGAACAATGTGTGATGTTGTTCGCTGAAACATCTTCAAACACCACATGTAAGCATTGTTACATAAAATGTCTCTCAAAATAACTTTGGACTGACAGTTCTTCGAGTAGTGTTACATTATTATAATACCAGTATTTTCACTGAAACTAAAACCAAAAAAAATGTATCAGCTCAGTTTCTTTGCATATTTATCTTAAACACGTGTTCGTTTATCTGCTCTATTTTATTCCCAAACGTCATATTAAAAGAAGATTATATTGCAGGATCCATTAAATAAGTCATTGTTCCTGTCTAAAAAACGGTAACTTATTGCTACAATAAAGTATGCTTTATACATGTATGTGTAATAAAGGAAAGTCTCCAAGCAAAATGGAGTTAACTATTATTCTCAAGAACTAAAAGACTTGCTTGAGATTAGTCGGTCATAATCCGGGTTTAATTTTAGGGTCAACGCATTTGATTGTTAACATTGTATACATTAAAACTTAACAAATAAGGCATTGTAACGAACGAAGATATAACTATCACTATATAATTTGCTACTTTTCGACATCTGTAACATACACTGATCTTTGCATAGCATTATACATGCGTTCAACGTTTCATGGATTAGGCTATTCGTTTTACTCAGTACTACGAACTGAGCTTAGAAAGGGAAGTTCCCGCTAGCTGAAGCCAGTAGGAGCTCTTTATATCAACACTACTACATACTGCCCCCTCAAGTGAAGCTACGTCCCGGAGCTGTGGGTCACGGGCAGTTGAGCTGTTACAGGTTCTGACCGGGTTATATTTTGTATTCTTGTGTTAAGAACAAACATCCGGTCCCTACATCGGCTCCAAATGTAACAAACATCTCAACCTCCACTGAGGAGAACCGAACCAGGACCCTCTGTGTGAGTCAAGTGCTCTAACAACTGAGCTAAAGGGAAGTTCCCTCTAGCTGAAGCCAGTAGGAGCTCTTTATATCAACACTACTACACATGCCTATAATATGCTGATATGCCAACATTGACCACAACCATCTCTCAATTCAAGAGTCCAAGAGATATTTCTACAAAGCTGTACAAAAATGTACTCATAAAACGTTGTTAATATAAACAGTGATGATACAAGGTGTTCGCAAAAGGTGAACATATCCTACCTCATAGGTTAAATTCATTTTCAAACTAGGCTTAATTTATTTAATGAAGATTAAGGAAAATTTAAATAAAATTGAAAAGTACATTCAAAACATGTTTATTGCAACTGACCAAATATCACAAATGATTAACAATATCTAATATTATGGCATTGTGCTTGGTATCTTGCGTATATAATTAGAAACACAGAAATTACCTGGATTGTTTGAACCCTTTGACTACATATGTGTGACAGCTACTCAAAGAAGAAAATAAAACGACACATATATAACACATATACCACATAATTTGTGAAAACGGAATGCAACAAATTGATCATTACTGTCGGATGAACAATGTTTCACTATTACTAGTAATACATTCATCTTTTCTATTTTTCTCCACTCTCTAAGCATATTTATTCCTTCCACTTTGAGAACTGCAATCTGTAAGCAATGACATGAAGCATTTTGTCACAACACAGTGCTTATGCATTCTTGTAAAATAATATATAACCACAGGCACTTGACGTACACCAGTTAGGCTAGCCTATGTTACACAGTTAAGATCAAGCTGGTTTCTAAGACAGTAGAAGTACATCATTGCACAGATTGAGACAGCCTGTTGGAAATGTTCAGAACTGATGTTAAGATAGAGCTGGTTTCCAAGACAGTAGAAGTACATCATTGCACAGGTTGAGACAGGCTGCTAGAAATGTTCCCGTTGGTCGAGATTCGTGGAAACCGTCCAACCATGACTGGTCTCCTAACGACAAAGCAGCACCATTCCGTGTCATTCTACAATAAAAAAAACAAGATGATGATGATGATGATGATGACGATGATGATGATGATGATGATGATTATGATGTTTAATTTGAAAATATAACATTTCCACAAAATAATAAAGATAGTTTGTTTAACAGAACCACTTAACTACATCATTTAATTAATCATTTATAAAATACAATTAAAAAAAATTTAATAAGAGAACATTATTATGTAAATTCAAATTGAGGCTTCCTTGTCCTTTAATTTCTATTAGCAGTTGCACTCCAACATACATTTTATTTATCATTACAAATAATATATGGCCATTTTCAGGTTCATTTGCCCTTTTGCTAAAAAGCAATTAGATAAGTCGGAAACAAAACGTCGGAATTTATGATCACTACACCTTAGGCTTAATTTGCTGTGTATCACTTGAGAATGAATGAATGAATGAATAGATGTTTAACGACACCCCAGCATGAACAAATACATCGGCTATTGGGTGTCTGAATATGGTAAAATATGGTCACTTGAGAAGGACGATTATGAAAATGGTTGTAAGTAACAATATCAGTATATGATATCAGTCGTTTAAATATTTTCAGCGAATTGCTATTTATTACATTTGATCCTGTCGTTCCACATGCTAATGGTTGAAGACCGAAACGTTCACTACTGGTAAGTACATGTACTAACCTGCATGGCATGTTGATACTGGCAACAACTCTGCGTGACTGCAAGTTAAATATGACCAACTGATTGTCTTCATTTGGTCCAATCAACACAGCAAACTTCTTCCCAACACCGAGCACTTCACTTCGCAGGGGAGCTTCTTTCTCAAGCACAAAATTCTCCGTCTGAAACACTCCAACCTCTGTCAGAGAATAAAATGTCAGTCTGGACGTCAGGTTCTTGTCACTCCACGAACTCATGCAGAATGTACCGAATTTGGGATAAAGAAACGCTGTAATTTCTTCACTGTCCTTACTTTTAATGGTATACAGCTTCAGGATTTCGCCTTCAAAACTGATTCTCCAGACCTGAAATATATACTTACTGACCGAAACTATCTGCACAAATGGTTCTTTACGGTTACAATGCGTCCGCAAGAACTTCACCTTAGTAACCCAGTTGTTATTCTGGGGAAGAGTTTGCACAAGGAATGGCGTTTCTTTAGGAGACCAAAGTTTTATTGTTTTGTCACATGATCCGGTCACCAACAGGCCGAGGTCTTCGTCCACATCGAGGCTGAAGATGGCAGACGTGTGACCGATGAACAGATGGATAAGTCTTTCTTGCGAAATGTCCCAGCATGCAGCAGTGCCGTCGAAGGAGGCGATATAGACGTGTTTGCTGGTGAACTTGATGTCAGAGACCGTCTGCTGAAGACGGAGATAAAATATTTCTTTTCCCGTCGTACAATTCCACAACCGTACACTCTGTTCATCCGAACCTGAAGTTAACAAGTATATGTATTACCGTATTTAACAGCAAAATGATTTACAACATAGTAAAATGTAAAGTCTTCCTACCCCATTATGTAGATAAAAAGATAAACGTTTGTTCAACGACACCACTGAAACACATTGATTATTTATCAGCAGTTATTGGATATCAATACTTGGTCACAGAGGAAACCTGCTGCTGCCACATAGGCTACTCTTCTTCAAATAACAGCAAGGTATCTTTTATGTGCCATTTTTACACCGACAGAATAGTACACACCACGCCCTTTGGTGGAGCCCACTGAGGAGGATCAATCCGTTGACCTATCTGACATCAGGTGGATGCTCTACTGCTGAGCTATGCCCCACTCCATGTATATCAAATAGGTTCAAACATAGCTCCATCATGTATATCTCAAATCTTCTACAATTTCAAAAGTACCGAGAAACCTGACGATAAATCTGTACCTGTGGCTAGAATTCCATCTTTATAGTAGACAGCCATCACTCTTTGCTCATGTCCAATCAGGAATCGTCTTTTCAATATAGTCTGCTGTGAGACCATTCTCAGATACTTTTCTATCTTTTGATAAAGTGATTTGTAGTTTCGAGACCTACTTTCAGAATCTGAGATATCATCGGCACAACCTGATGCCATGGCTAAGCGACGCCACACACTGGTGCAGTTTTCAATCACAGACTGCCACGTTCTGCTAACAAGACAACACTTGAGCAAGGTGGAACCCTCAAGACAGTTCAGAATGTTATAAGACACCTCTGGAGGCAGCATGGCGATGAAATCACGGAAGACAAGTTGCGGCAGGAGCTGTGATAGAAACTGCATCTGCTTGGATCCGGATTTGGCGATGAGGTGATCAAGGGTTTCATTCTTTTGGTTATCTGACAGACTAGTGAAGATTTTTGTAACATTCCCAAGCCACAGCGAAAACTGGTCATCCTCCATTTTGAAAATTCTTTTATGGAATGTCCTTTATTTCCATGTTTACAAGATGAACATCCCCAAGAAATATGGAAAACTGTTCATCATTCATTCGGAAATTTCAGTTACAGATGGAATGACATTAGTTTTTGTAATTATAAAATAAACAACCCCAAGCTATTTTATGTTATGTAGGGAGGCCTATTTCTTATCTATTATGACAATTCAGTTCTGGAATGATCTTTGTTTCTTGTGTTTACAACATAAACAAATCATGGGGGGAAATGTTCTTTGTCCATTAAGTCTTTAAGAAAATTAAGCTAAGGAAACCCATTTGTTTTTGTAATTACAAGATTAAACATCTTTTCAATTAAGTCATGGAGGGAGAAATGTACATCATCCATTAAGAAAGTTGTTATGGAATAATACCAGTATGGTTGTCTTGATGACTAAACCATAAACTCTTTAAACATCCCATTGAAACTCTGTAGTCTCCAAACAAACATAATGGTATTCCTTTGACGTCCCATACATACATGTACATGTATAGTTCTGCATCTTCAACTGTATACCTGTATGTAGGTTGACAAAAAAAAAAGTTTTAATTATGCAGAAAAATAACATTTCACATAATTCAGTGTCTGAAAGACATGTGCCTGACCAATTGTTGCTGACCAGTGCAGGGTATGCACTTGGGATATTTTTTGACTGGCCAATCGGGCTACTCACAGCAACACTTTGACTCGCCCTTACAACTTTTGAATGGCCAGCGACCGAATTTTGTTTAAAAAAAACCCTTACTTAAATTGCACTTTATATTTTCGGTCGCCACGCGGGCGACACGTGATAACATTTTGACTTGCCCGAGGCTATTTTGAGTACCCATGGGCGACCGTAAAGTGCACACCCTGTATACATGGTTAATATGACAGTTGTACATCGTTGATACGGTAGTTGTCCATGCTCAGCAGTATAGCGAGAATTTGTTATATGTATGTTCTCTGAACACACTACTGTTAATACTGAGTGTACTTACTTCTTCCTGTCCTGTTTGTCGGCAGGAATACAGGCAGCGAGGGGCTGTAGATAATGCTCAGCTTTGAGAACAGAGTTGACATTCACTACAACGCCGGCCAGCTTGAACGAAGGACCACGGTTTGACTTCTTGCCTGAACAAAAACATGTAAAACAGTGAACATTACTATTAATTATATATCTCAACTACAGTGAAACCCCTCTAAACCGGACCCTCAGTAAACCGGAATTCCCTCTAAACCGAACATATTTGGAAGTCCCAAACAGCCTTATGTGCTGTATTTAAACCTCAGTAAACCGGAAACCACTCTAAACCGAACATTTTACTTGGTCCCAAGTGTGTCCGGTTTAGAGGGGTTTCACTGTAATTAAACGTCAGTCGTTATGACAATCCATAGAATGACGTATTCAAGCTGTGTGTTGTCCATGCAACTGCACCGTCCTCCGTAGTATGGTAGGTACTGGGTTCGAATCCCATTAGTCGCATATGGGTATTTTAATCCCAGTACCGACTCCAATTGAGTGCTCCGCCAGGCTCAATGGGTAGGTGTACTTCCACTTACACCTAGTTTCTACAACTGGTTTAACAAAGGCCATAGTATGTGCTAACCTGTATGTGGGGAAAGTGCATATAAAAGTTTCCTTGCTACTTATCAATTCGGAATTACGGGTTTCCTCTATTATACTAGCATTAACTTCTGTTAAGCAGTCGAGGCAGCTGGATCGGTCAATGGATAGAAGCTAGATACATTTGGACTAAGGGTGAGAAAAGCCTAACAGAAATCTCGAATGCTGAAGTTAGAGGGTTGAGGTGCACTCGAATAAACCACAATAGCATACATCAATACAATTAGACGTTATCGGTGCTCGCTCTGTGAAGAAGACCCACCAGGCAGGTCCAAGGACGGGTTTCTATATACTCGAGGGAGCCCATCCTCGCGTTACTACATGTAGCTGTCCTTCCCAGCTTCCCGACTATAAAAACATACAGCAGTGAAGGGTCGCATCCTGCCTTGCGTTCAATAGGGCGAGCGTTCTACTACCGAGACAAAACGTTTTGTCACCTGTGTTTGTATCTAACATTAAATGAATGCGATATGATAGTACACAATCAGTACCAGCCTTGCGTTCAATATGTCGAGCGTTCTGCTACCGAGACAAAACGTTTTGTCGCCTGTGTTTGCATCTAACATTAAATGAATGCGATATGATTGTACACGATCGGTACCAGCCTTGCGTTCAATAGGGCGAGCGTTCTGCTACCGAGACAAAACGTCTTGTAACCGGTGTTTACATCTAACATTAAATGAATGTGATGTGATAGTACACGATCGGTACCAGTCACGTAGTTCCAGAGCGCTCGCCCTATTGAACGTAAGGCTGGACGACAGTTACTACAACGAGACTCCAGAGGAAGCTGTACGTTATCAAAGGACAGAGGACGGTATCGTGACCATGATAGACGTACTTGAATCTTAATTTGATATCAGCACGTAAATAAGTTATAACTAACTAACTAACCAACTAACTGCTAGACATGCGCAGAGTAACGAGAGAGGGAAAGTGAAAGGCTCGATCCTCCTCAGGGGACCCGGTGGGTTATTTCCAGTTCAAACCACTGATCCACGACAGGTCCATCAAAGGCCGTGGTGTGTGCTATCATGTCTGTTATTGGAAGCAGAGTACGAGAAAACTGAATGACAAGGAAGGGTCTATATATGGACATTCTATTCTGCTGGTTGGATGACCCTCTAACAGCTAGTAAAATGTCCGTCCTAGACCCTTGTCAGTCAGGGGAGCGGGACGTAGCTCAGAGGTAGAATGTCCGTCTGTGGCGGGATGGCTCGAGAGATCGATCCTTCACATCGCAAAACATTTTTATGGGCTATTTTCCGTTCCAGCCAGTGAAACACGTCTGGTTTATCAAATTCCGTGTTGTGTGC
>JAUTCZ010086459.1:0-16236 GCA_032273805.1 Melanodrymia brightae
AACTTTGTTCTGTGTCGCTCTATCAGACGACAAACTCCACTGTGGCCCGCCATTTTGAAACTTCCTGGATAACATTGCCAGCTATTTGTACGTAGCCGTGGTAAAAAAAATAAAAAAAATAAAAATCCAAAAAAATTTCTACTTTTTACTTTTATTGATTGTTGAACGCTCAGAATATTTTTAGGGTTTCATAGTGAAACGTATAGAGTAGGTCCATTTTTTTTTCTTTTTTAGTGTTCTACCATTTGAGAAAAAAGGTTTTCTAAGTAACCGTGATAAATTAAGCCTCCGTTTAAAAGCAAGTTTAAAAGCGGTCTGTTTTAAATACATTGTAAATTAGTTGAGGTATACATATTAATTTACAGGGGCTGACCAACAGAGTGTTTAAAATAAAGATAGGTGACAAATCTCGAAAATTGAGGTATTTGTAAAATATTTAATTAAAAAAAAATACAACAAACTTTGTTAGAAAATGTTTTTATAACAAGTCTTGTTTTGTCAAATATCCTGGACAGAGGCAACTGGACTGAGTAACCATGACAGACGTGCTTGAACTTTAATTGGCTATAAGCACGTAAATAAGTTAAAACTAACTAATTAAGCGTTCTTTTAAAAACAAGTTTAAGAGCTGTCTGTTTAAATACATTGTAAATTAGTTGAGGTGTGTTAATTTACAGGCGTGGGTCAAGAGAGTTTAAAATCAAAATATTTGACAAATCTCGCAAATTGGGGTGTTTTAAACTCCATGTCTAAACAATACAATACAATACAATACAATACAATACAATACAA
Source organism: Melanodrymia brightae (assembly GCA_032273805.1). Lineage (NCBI taxonomy): Eukaryota > Metazoa > Mollusca > Gastropoda > Neomphalida > Peltospiridae > Melanodrymia > Melanodrymia brightae. Next base: position 793 of record JAUTCZ010086459.1, read on the forward strand.
TACAATACAATACAATAAGCTTTTATTTCCATGTTTACATATATATGTTGTATATATTATGCAATATTAAAGCTAATAAACTATAAATTATAATTATGAAATCATAAATGAGTAACGTGGAAGCGTCTAAATCGAACGTGCCACTGCCGTAAGCAGTTTCATAATTATATTAGGAGTAGTATCATCCTACGTCGTCTAACACTAACCTGCTGCCTGTATTGCTTGATACGCTGCACATGATGATGACGTTTCCGTGCATAGGACAAATAAACACTTTCACTTTCATTACCAACGTTCAGACCTACGCCTACGGTGTTTAACGCCGCCATTTTGCAAACGGAATGTCACATGACTTGCACCATGTGATCTAAACCGAACCGTACTGATGCGTATCTCCCAATTTACCGTTGACACACCAGAATCCAATACCGAACTGACCTGTAAGCGTGTTGCTCAATCCATATACGTATGTGAATTGAAATCAAACCGGGTCGATGCGGATTGGAACCGTATTTGGTGTGTCACCACCTATCCGGGTCAATCCGGGTTGGTACGGTTTAGAGTTTGGTGTGTCAACGTCTTATGTAATGACCTGTTGTGGATAGAACTCTCTGGTGAAGGCAGAAGTTGTGCCCATGACAGGTGTGCTTGAACAGTTTTCTAATGGAAGCACACCAAAAATTACCCAACCCAACCCTTAGGCCAAATTAAAAAAAAAAAATTGGTGATCGTCCTTTTCATCACACAAATCAGCGACGGGCGGGCGGTGTTTTTTTTCTTTTTTTTCTTTCTGTGAGACCAGGTACAGAGCTGGCAACTCCAAGGACATTTTAATATTGGACTACATATTAATAATGGACTACATTTGATTCATGTACACATCACAATGTTGGCCGCCAGATGGACCTGGTGATGTTTTAACCCGTTACGGTGCTTACGAAAGTTGAATTGCTGCTATCTCGATGCATTTTTAACAGTTTTCAACCAAATAAAAAATAAAATAAATTCATGGGCGGGCGCATTTTTCAGGTACGGGCGGTGACGATCACCAATTATTTTGTTTTATTTGGCCTTACTGGTGGTGTCTGTAAACCTAGCAATAGTGTTTTGCCAGTTCGTCTATGTCGGAACTGATCAAACTCCGAAAGTTGTGTATGCTCATGTTACAACAGTTGTATAATAAATATATGATGAATTGTAACCCAATACGTTTATAACAATAGGCTATAATTGTTGCAATTTACCAAGTTTCTGGCAATTTAACTGATCAAACTTTCGAAAATAGTCTATACACATTTTGATGCAGTTTTATTGTATAATATCATAATTAATTGTAACCCAATACGTTTATAACAATAGGCTACAATTATTGCCAGTTACCAAGTTTCTGGCAATTTAACTGATCAAACTTTCGCAAATTGTTTATGCACATTTTTCTTCAGTTTTATTGAATAATATAATACTAGTAATTAATTGTAATCCAATACGTTAATAACAAAAAGCTACAATTATTGCAAGTTACAGTTTCTAGTTATTTACTCCAGCGTTGTTTTTGCAAATCGATACTGTGCATTCAAAGTTTCAAAGTTCATGCATTCACGAACACTGACATCAACAACATAGTAGACTTTATCAACAGGTTATATAGCCAACAAAGCTAAGTTTGAGATGGAACTTCGCCAAGTCAGAAACAAGTAAAAAAAAAGAATCTGATTTAAAAACAAATTTGATACAAATTATACAGAACTACTATAAAAAATAAATACATGTAACATGAAGAAAACTACAAAAGGAATTGGAAAATTGGCGAATACTTATATCATTACAAGAAGATCATAAATAACATGAAGTCATCTGTTTTTGAAAGGTGTGACACCCTTCTAATTTTAAATGCATTGTCCAGAATTTTGTTTAGGTGGATTCAGGTACAGTTGGGCAGATGAATAATATTGTCTAGGCTGATGGCTGCCCTGGTTAACATCTAGTTAAGAGAGCAATCATAGTTGTCCATCATTATAATTTTTATATTCCACCTCCGTGTTCCAACCATTACAGCACGACCGCTCTACCAAACGATAATTTGTGGATACTGCCACATAAAAAAAAAGTTGCTGCTACCAAACTGAGACACATATCCTATGTGGCGACAGGATGATTCTTCTTCAGGTCATGCGTCGCAATAATTCGAGAAAACTTTAACTGACAATGGACTAGATGTATATTTTGTTGGCTAGACGTCCAGCAAAATGTCCATCTAGATCCTTGTCAGAGTTTTCTCCGGCTAGCGTCGTAATAACCATAATATTATTTGATGCTTAACATCTGCTAATTAAACAATGTGCTGAGAGTAAAGAACTATTTCTTTTTGAACAATACACAAATCACTGGGCAAGAAAAGCTTGTGTTAAAAATTATGTTCACATCATTTTATGTGCAAATGCCGTGGCAATTTTGTAGTACTGCCTTCTCTTTCGGGCGAAAATTGGTTTTGGCGACCATGTTGGTTGGCAAAAGAGTCTGGTTTCGAGACTATCTTTACTGGATACTATTCTCCGTACGACAGATAGGTTGACAGCAAAACTAAGTCATACAGGCGTCTGTTGGTATGAAATTTCGTCGCCACTCTCACTGATGTTATCCGATTGGAAGTCTAAGGCAAGATTTGTTCGACTGTTTGGTGGGCCTGATACACTGAAATGTTCTTTCATCTGAAAATATATTACAACAAGTTCACGCAGTTGTAATAATCGTTTCTACATTCAACTTTAATGAATTCTTAAGGGTGATACGTTGCAAGTAAGTTATACCAAGTTTGCTGTTATAAATAGAATCAAAACCGCCAAAACAAATTCACGAAAAAATAAATATGTTCACGAAAAACACCTTTTGTCAAGAAAAAACCCCAAATAACAGCAAGGGATCTTTTATGTGCACTTTCCCCACAGACAAGGTAGGACACACAACGCCTTTGATAGATCATTCGTAGATCACTGGTTGGAATGGGAAATAACCCAATATGTCCCCTGTGGAGGATCGATCCTTCGACCAATGGAACCGTAGGCCGAAGCTCTACCGCTGAGCCACGTCCCGCTCTTGCAATTAATGTACATGTATTTGTATTTCACCTCGTAGCCTCTAAATGATTTATAGATGGTACATGTATGCTCATGTTTGTAAATCAATAGCGTACTACTACAGGGAAATATTGTAAATCAAAAGCAATCGTTACCACCTTCTCTTTGGCAGCTAAACGTATTAATATTTAATAGAAAACCAATTACTTTCTAATAGTGCACTATATCCTGCAATGGTGTCACTGGGTTATACAGGAATTTCAATCGAGTCCAAATGGTTAGACCTACATTATGCCAATAATACATCAAAATAGGTAATAGATACAGTTTATTTAAACAGTATTTTAAATATTTACATGTATATAAGTATAGCAATTTGGGATTAGCCAAAAGCCTAGAGTAAAACCTTTCCTTACATAAAATTTTATAAAAGCTAAAGTTAAAGGTACACTCCCGAGTTATAAGACGAGTGCCACCGTACTTACGCATCTAATGATGTTTGTGACATATTTATGGCTAATAGAGCATTTTTATTTATTACAACTCTGACAATACATAAAACTTTAAAAAACCTAATTCTAATTTACACATATTTAATTTCTCCTATAATAAAGAATAGTATCGGATTGTTTTACCTCCTTGTTTCGAATGTTTGACCACGTTAGTTCCAGTCCCAATGTAGCAATAACAAAGCGTAATATAACCCAAAATCTCCCAACACACACAAAACTTAAATATCACACGAATCTATTTTCTCCTAAAATAAATGAAGATTATCGGATAGTTTTACCTTCTTATTTCGATTTTTTGACCACTCTAGTTCCAGTCCAAAAATGACAAGACCAAGGGTAAAAAAAAAACACATTTTCAATAACACGTATTTAATTTCTCCTAAAATAAAGGAAAATTATCGGATTGTTTTACCTTCTTATTTCGAATTTTTGACCATGTTAGTTCCAGTCCAAAAATGACCAGACCAAGCGTCACACCCGCAGCCATCAAGATGAAGATGCCGCCAAGTGTGTGGAACGTGAGACCGTCACTTTCATCTATAGTGGAACACGACTGAGCACTGGAGTTCCACCATTTTGATTTCAGATTTTCAAGAATCGTCTCAGCTTGCAGTTCCAGAATTCTGAAACAGATTCACGTATTTAAATGAACTTTGGTGAGCTGGATCTAGCTTAGTGGTTAAGATTTATTAAAGGGGTCAATGACTTACTAATACATAGGGCATCATAGGAAAATTTGTCAGAAAATAGCTATGCTTTTTATTCAATTGTAAAACATTAAATAAAACTATATAGTCAAAATGGCTCTGAATATTTTTATATTAGGATTATCTGCGCGGAGATTTTAGAAAAATAATGAACATTCAATAGCAAAAATAAACATGTTTGTCAAAAGAGTGGAGTTAATTTGCATAGTCCATTTGAAATTATTTTACCACAAGTCATGTTGTTTCGAAACCCTGCCCCTAAATGCCGTCCTATTCCTACCAACTCGATTCCGCTTTTAAGATACCGACGTACTTTTTAATCAGTCCAAACTTGTTGTTATTGTTGAGAACAAACGGCTTATTTATTACACCAATACATGTACTTACATTTGTGATATCTTTTTAGTAAGAGGTGACGACTGCGGTAACGCAAATGCGTATGGTTTTGTACTGAACTGCTTTCCAACGCTCATCAATTCACAGTGTAGAAGCAACTCATACTGCAGCATCGGATATTCGTGAATAAACGCAAAGTTTCCCTTCAACACCCTGTCTATACCCTCCTGAGTACTATTCAGCAAACCCGTCTCTGAAATAGTCTTCCATATCGCCACATACTTTTCACCCAACGGATAATCCCATACGGCAAAATCCGCAAGATTTGATGCCAAATATTTTTGTTTCCCATCTCCGGTTATGTTCTTCCAGAGTTCATAGAAATTCATCTCGATCGTGGCCATGCGTTCGAAATACGAGTGGATTGATGTTCCGGCCACCACAGAGTATTTAACGGTTGTCTGTGATGCCAGATCGTCCAGGGAGTTAATCTGTATGGTCATCCTAGACGTCGTGAGGAAGGCGGCCAGGTTGGCGGTGTATGACGCCATCATGATGGAGCAGAAGAACCAGAACCCGGCTATGAGGACTCTAGTGGAAAAGGAATGCGGAGTGGACTCCGGTCCTGAAAATAAAGTTGAAATGCCAGTGTTAATTAAAGGAGGATGGTCATAGTTCACTTAAGCTGATTGTTGCTATTTTAACATTAATTATGTTTGTGAGTAACAGCTCCAAATTAATCGATACCAATAACTGAACAAATTATTCATATATTTATATAGAAAACAAAGGCCGTGGTATGTACTGTCCTATAATGTGGGAAGGTGCATATAAAAGATCCCTTACTATTTATCAAATACACAAGCACGTAAATAAGTTATAACTATAACCAAGACCGAAGCTGAGGATTTTGATGTATATTTTTCTCACTGAGTGCGCTAAACTTCTACAGTGAGCAACTTAATGACTGATAAATCTATTCAGTATGCAGACGTTATCTCCTGTAAAAGCCGCTTGTGGATTGTTAGTCCGAGAAAACTCTGACTGACAAGGGTCTAGATAGACATTTTGCTGGCTGGACAACCACCCTCTTACAGGGTCATCCAGCCAGCAAAATGTATCATCTAGACCCTTGTCAGTCAGAGTTTTCTCGGACTAATTGTTGCCTCCACCCCTTAAAAATTGTTAAACATCTGTAAAATAAAGGTCATTTTTAACGGATTATATCTCAAAATGCCCAAAGGTGACACGATGTCATCCTTTGGGTCTGTAATATGTATACCCTTACCATATATAATCATCCCAACAAAAACACTTAATACCCTAACTTTGGCGTTTGCCCTATACCTTGAAACCTATTTGTTTGTTCTTACCCGCCTGTGTGAAAGAAGCAGCGACAAACCACAGACCTTCAGATAAGGTGAATTTCTTCCACTCCACATTGACGAGTTGCCGCCTGACTCGCGAGTACGGGCTGAACCGTTCAAAGATAAAGATGATGACGCCGCCGATGATGAGCAAGGCAGCGTAGGTGATCCACACATACTTGGAGAACACCGTGGTGAACGCCGTCATAGACGGCTCCACTTTGTTGGCCTGCATCACAATCTGGATGCCCCCAAACTCGTAGTAAGGCGTGGTCATGTCTACCGCATCCTCGCGTTCGGCTGTCATGGACAAGGCAGCTACCGCAACGTCAGCAGACTGAAGACACAGAAAAACCAGACAGAGGATAAGGCACAGGTTTATGCCCGTTTGAGATCGTTTTTCTCACTAGTGGATGATCATAACAATGATAATGATTATGATGATGATGTTGATTATTATTATTATTATTATAATCATGATGATGATGATGGTGATGATGATTATGATAGCAATAATAATGATGATGATGATGTTGTTGTTGTTGATGATGATGATGATGATGATAATATTAATAGTAGTAGTAATAATAGCGATGACGACGACGATGATGATGATGTTGATGTTGATGATGATGATGATTATGATGATGATGATGAGGAGGAGGAGGATGATAAAGACGAACTAATAAAAACTTACACCGGAAACTAGTTCACCAGTCATTCCGGACCAGGTGCCGTCTGGTAGCTTATCTCCATACTGATTGTCGTCAGCCTCGTACAACGTGTACTGCACACCCAGGCGACTGGCGACGATACTGAACGTATCTATGGCATATCCGGTGAAAACATGCGTCTTTCCTGTTCGATTACAGAACACAAATGGAGGATCCTGGAATAAAAACAATTCCAGAGGCTAACTTGATCGTGTCTTGTATATAAAATATTCCTTGTTCGTAATCGAAAAGGCATAGCCTATGTGGACACAGTGGTAAATTGTAACATTCGATAGCCGAAGATTAATTAATTAATGGCTGCAATGTTGTCATTAAAGAAACAAACTTTTTCTTTAATATTTAGTAAAAGATTTTAAATTATTGAATGACGACATTACGCCTTAAAATAATGGATTATGATACCAATTTCTTACATCGCAATGGGACAGATATTCGTTAGACATTTTTGCGTGTTCACAATGGGAAAGACGTCTTTTGAGAGTTCATAACCTTTATCAGCTGAACGATCAAGCTACTGAGTAGCTGCTGCATTGGAGGTCAGCCAGAAACTCTTCAACTTGTGTCTGTCAATTTTACTAGAAGAGTCAAAATGACGTCACATTGGCGGTATTATGATAAATATAAGTAGCATTTTACTGATAAAAACCCCACAGATTTTAGAGGCAATGTAAGAAATACAATGCCACACTCTTGTCCAAAAATTACCATTTATCCTACAACTCGTTTGTAAAAATTTATCTATTTCGCTTTTTGTAGCAAATCGTTCTTCTTCTTCGAACGCTCAGACAGGGACCCCAGGAGCTCTGACAAATGCTGCTGTGCGCTGCAGGTTCTCCATGGGGCCGAATAGTTTCTCATTCAGGGGTTCATCTGAAGGCCAGACTGCCTTCCTCTGGTCCTGGTAATAGGGACAATCTTGCTGGAAATGATCCACTGTCATTGGGACTGTGACACAATGACATATTTCTGTGTCTCCCCATCAGAATTTTGTTAAATTTCATTAAGTTGAACCATTGACACTATTTCATATGATGCATTCTATTTCAGTTAATCGAGCTTCTGAGCGACAAGGCTGTACTGAATTCCAAGTGCAATGATAACAGTGTGGCCACTTTTATTTCTGATTCTGCCACCCCATCTATGATCGTCAAGGATATGGAGGTTGTCATCTGTACATACAGCTCTAAATTGCCAGATGCTTTTAACAGTAATTATGATGTGGAACAGATCAGAATCAAGGTACGTGTAATTAATAACTTGTTGATGGAAAGTAAATGGAAAGGCTGTGGCATGTGCTATACTGATGTGTGGAAAAGGACATAAAAATGTTCCTTGCTACTAATGGGTAGCCTAGCCTATAAGTGTAGTATTGTGCTGTTGTAAATATGTTAGCCGGGGCTAGCTATGACGTCAGCTACATACGGGTTACTTACCATCATGGCCGCTTGTACTCAAGTCTGAAATACACTTTACATTTTAAAACCACTTTGTCTTAGTTTATTACGAACCGTAGCACGAGCATACAACATGGTGTCAGAATTGTGGTAACATTCTTCTGAGACCAGGTGGAAAAGTAACCATGTGTTTAGCATCCACTAGCTGATAATCATTGATCTACGTGATCCAGTTGTGTCGTTAAACTAACTTAATAACTTCATCTTTTTTTCTTTCCAGATTGCCAAGATGTGGGTTGCCATGTCGACAGGTGTACCTGACTTCAGTGGTTATATTGCTAACATTCGCAGATTTAGTGACCTCATGACACAGTTGGCCAAGTCTAAGCTTATTGTGAGTAACAAACTGAAGCAGACGTTGGATTTCTCATCCCTGATGACCTCGCTGACATCACTAGGAGACCATCCCACATTGTAAGTTGTCACATTGGAATATTTAATTTGTAGAACACTTACTAGGAATAATATAAATTTGTAATATAAATTAAATAATAAAGAAATGTTTATAAAGTGTGATTTTGTAGTTCCCAATGTCTCCACTGCCGATATAAAACCGACTAATGTCTCTTGGATACTTTTAGTGTTTACAAATGACAAAAAAAATTTTGACCATAAATTCATAGCACAAATACACACATGTACTGTATATAAAATAAGTTATTTACCAGTGTTCTACCTCACACTACATGTATGTTGGAACCTATTCTACAGTATTCTTTGTCAACTTTGTTTGTTTCAGAATCCTCAAGTTGCTGAAGTCACTTGGTTTGTTTTTCTCGGGACAACTGGAAAACAAGAATGTTAAATATGTACTGACCCTGGCTGACAGACTATTTGTTATACCCATTGTGAAAGTAATGGAAGTTTTTCAAGGTAATTATTAATGTTGAAATTACAGTTAAACCTACCTGTACATGCTACTTGATAGATATACAAAAACTGTATTTTATTTTATGAGCAGATGCCCTTTATAGATAGGTGGATGTTATATAAAGGTGGCCATTATAGCAGGTTTGACTGTAGAAGCTTTTAGTGTTTGATTTATTGGATAACCCTAATTTGTTTTCCATTTTGGCGATGTATATCAGATGTCTTACCATTACAAATTTAGTATTATTGGTGACACATTAGCAGAGCCAAAAAATCTGGAAATTTGCAATGGTAAAAACACCAATATGCATCACCAAATCAGATAACACGGTAGGGTAATCCATATTTTTGTAATATAATGACATTTTGAAATTTCTGTTGTTGTTTATAGTCATTATAATAAATGTATTCAATTACAATGTATGTAGATAAACAATGAGTGTTTTCACTTCTGTTTATACTCACATTCGTTTTTGTGTGGCTAGCTTCATGTCTTCGTCACATGATCCCAATCCTCTTGCCAAAATGGTGAGAGATTCTCTTTAAGTTAGATAATGGTTTGTTTTGACAGATTAATAGAATCTATCACCGTTGTGAGGTATAGATAAGACAATTCCAATCCAAGGGAGAAAATGTTTTTAGGTGAAGGCCGAGCTTTAGCGAGGCCTTTATAAAAACATTTTCTCCTGCGGGTTGGAATTGCCTTATCTATACCGAACAAAATAGTGCTTGATTCTTTTTCTTGCTAATTTAACTGCAACAGCAAAACATTGTAAACAAAAGTAGAAACGGTAGAGTGTCGGCCTGCAGCTCGATGGGTCGAAGGATCAATGCTCCTCGGGGGAACCAGTGATCCACAACTGGTCTATCAAAGGCCGTAGTGTGTGCTATCCTGTCTGAGAAAGTGCTCATAAAGATCCTTGCTGATTAATAATCAATGTGTTCCAGTGGTTTCTTCAAACGAACTAACTTTTGTAAACAAAAGTATGCACAATCTTGACCAATTCGTAAATACTACCAAAATATTATATATTTATAAACAAGTTCCCGTTGGCAACAGTTTTTATTACGAGTGTGTTTTCAATCATTCATCACAAAAGTGAGAGATTTTACGATTGAAAACACACAAGTTGTAATATAAATAGTCTTTTTTGGGAACGAGTATAGTATTCTATTTATTACAAAGTGGAACATTGTTCCCACTCTGACAATTTAAACAATAGAACTGAAATGATATAAATATCATCTATGATACTTTAGCAGATTATATTAAATATATAATTATGTCATGCAATTTTTGAAATTGTTTGTACCCGCACCCCCAACAACCTCACCCATTAAGAAAACATTAATTGTGAAATGTAGCAAAGCATTTATAATTGACAAAGTTGACTTTGTGCATTCAGTCCTGAAATTAAATTAATGCGTATATCTTTATGCTATTCCTAACACACAGAAACACAACACACATGTATACAGGACATTGTATGTTGAAAATTTTATAATGTGAACATAATTCATCTCCGTACAGCAGGAGTTAAATATTTCTGGACCTGCAGCCTGTGTGAATTTCAATTCCGCTTTATTTGCTAAAGCACTTTTTTAACGTTCACGTTTGGTTTTCCATACAGAATCATTTACATGTATGTTCACAATGTTTAGTTACTGTAAAAGAATTATTTTTATTGTTGAATTTCAATTCCTGTTTTTGTTTTCTCCAGAATTTCCTGAGAGTAAAATCCAGTTTTCAGATAAAGAAGCAAATGTTGTAGTCATACATGAGTATCAATGGTCTTGGACTTACAATCTGTGTGAATTTCAATTCCTGTTTATATACCAAATCACTTTGTTTTTGTTTTCTCCAGAACGAGATCCTCGTTTCCATGCTGTAAGTACTGCTCGACGATTCCATTTGAACCCGTTTGACGACAAGCATGAACCCTAACGTGATTTCTTCCCTTGGAGAAAAAAAATACTACTTTCTGATCAAATTGTTTTCTAATTAAAATTATTATTCTGTAGAAACAAATATTTCAAAATTTATCAAATTGTTACATTATTTATAGTTACATAATTATTATTCGCAGATGTTTAGAGAATACTTAACAAATATGATCCAATCCATCAATTCGCGAGTGCAAGTTAAACAGTATTGCCAAACGTGTTCTATTTATTACCTTAATGTGAAGAATAGAAACAAATATGTAAACTCCATGACTTTGTGTTTGTTTTAGTTCAATTATAAATTTAATAAACAGTTTGGTCAGAAAGTTAAGATCTCCGTAACTGTGTATGTTGTGAATAACATTACTTTCCTAGGTTTGTGCTGTCCTGTTAATGAAGTAACCTTGCCTTGTATTGCATCAAGAATGTGTAGACTTTTGTACATGTAGTTCTAGATTTCTAAAGCTATTCCAAAATGATGCCAGAACACAGGAGGAGTGGGAGGGGACGTAGTCTAGAGATAAAATGTCTGCTTGTGGCGGGATGGTTCGAGAGATCGATCCTCCACAGCGCAAAACATTTTATTTTCCGTTCCAGCCAGTGATCCATGACTGGTTTATCAAATTCCGTGGTGTGTGCTATCCTGTCTATAGGATAGTGCACATAAAAGACCCCTTGCTGTTTTTCGGTAAGAGTAGCCCATGAAGCGGCGACAGCTGTGGGTTTCCTCTATGACCATGTGTCAATATAACTATGCGTCTGACGTCACATAACCGTTGATTTATAATCGATGTGTTTCTAGTGGCGTCGTTAAATAAAACAAACTTTACTTTACTTTAAGGCTCTGTACAACACGGGTGGAGTTTGATCTGACCAAGCTGCACTAGGGGTTTTTACGTTCATCGACAAATTAGTATTCGGGAAATCGCCCCTGTTCTAAATGATAGATCAAAACAAAAGGCTTAAGGCTTGCTTCCTCAATGAAAATGGCGATCAACCATCTAATATATGGACTTGGAAATGAGAGTACGGGAGACAGTGGTCTGAGTACAGCGTATCTGATGCTTACTTTGCCTTACATGCATGCTAACTAGCAGTTTGTTGACATGACCCGTCATAATAGTTTGCTCAAAGCTCGCGATTGTTTCCGGACATTAATACGGGCTCGTGAATATCATATCACAAAATTAACCCGGAATGGCCTCGTCGGTTATGTATAATGAATCATTTGTTTCAGACATGCGAACATAGCGAAGGTACAGATTTGATATAATTGCAACTATAACGATTGAACCAGTGTAATGGGAATACAAGTTAGTAGGAACGGAGCGCCGGAAGAATGACTGTATAATATGATATTAGGACTAAATACATAAGAATTCTAGTCCTAACGAGACTTTTACATTAATCACATAGGTTTTATGGCTTTTTTCTTTAATAAGGCTACGACTTGTACGTAAAGAAAAACCTGGAAAATATTTATCATATTTTCTCACTGAGAAATATCACAACATAGGTATAACCTATCACGGCCTTTGTTAAACCAGTTGTGGACTTCGATCGATATAAGTGGAAGTACACCTACCCATTGAGCCTTTTGGAGTCGGTACTGGGATTACAAATCCCACATGCCACGAATGGGATTCGAACCCAGTACCTACCAGTCTAACGCCCGATGCGTTCACTTCTACGCTATGGAGACTGGTGGCCTATATACGTTGGGATATTACTGGTAATCAGACTTGAACTAATCACATACTTGTATGCAATATTAAGCAATTATGACACCATGGTTGATTCGATATGATGCTTTATGGAGCAAAGAAAACAAATATTGACTGAGGCTCGAGGCCGTGATCGATATTTCTTTCCTGCGTTCTATGAAACACCATTAATATTCCACGATAGTGCCATAATTGTTTTATTACATCCATTAATAAACTAATTATTACAAACAATAATTACATTTTTAATCAAATTTTTTTAACAAAATAAACATAAATTTATACTTTGTTTACAAAATAGAAATAGACAAATACTGATTTATGTATCCAAATTTCGTTTATAACAATTATGTCATTGAATCGTGTTTAAAAGCTGTAACAGTAGTTGTAACATACATTGTATGTTGCACGATTTTTTCATGACGTCAGGCTTAGAGTTGATTTTGCAATTACGTTATAATGTTTCATCAAGAGATGCAATAATCTTGCCTCTGCGTTGAATTTCGCTGAAACTGAATTGGAATCAAATGCCGGTTTTTTCCCCAAATATTTCTTTAACAATTCAACGGTTTGTGAAGTGTATCATTTAGTATTAATGAATCCTTATTTTTAACTATTTGTCGTAATTATTTGTTGGAAAATTCTGCGAAATGTTTTTTTATTTTTGGAGTTATCAGAGAAATGCTTTAACCTTTAACGAATACATCCGTATTCTGTGGATCACGGAAAGCGGGCTTATTGGTTTGCGTAAAGAGATACCCAGTGTTTTAACCAATTAGCTGATTACATCGCAATATCATGATGAATGGGGTCGACAACACGCAAAGAAGTAGTGCATCATCATCTGAAATGGAGGCAAACGTGAAGTAACATTGTCTGTCCGCAAATTATCTATAAAAATACATAATGTAATAACTGGTTTAATGGTTCAGGCTATTTCTTTCGTTCTGTAAAGTTCCATCTATAATTTATTTAATCTACTTTTATGATAATTATTGCCGGAATTGCATTCATTCCGGACTTGCATTTATTTGACACCGGATCACAGTTCTTATGGACGTGTATCCCTTTTATACCGGCATCCTGTGATATAACTAAGTGCTATTTTTCTAACAACCCACACTCACCCTGAAAGAGACCCGAAAAAGCAACATGGCATTGAACAAGCAAAATGACCCCCACCCCACCCTACTACCATCACCACCACGAGCATGCCCCAAGTAGAAGATGTCTTTATTGCACAAGACCATGTATCGCAATGACCATGCATATATTGAAGCGTCCAATCATTAATGATGTGCTGGGGTGTCTTTAAACACAAATTCCCTTTTTATTATTATAATTATACTGACTCGTACATGTATCTATATTTACTCTGAGTGGAGTTTTGTGTAATGCGTTAAACTTGGCCATTTCACAATCGATTTGCAGATTTTCTTATCTATAGTTATTTTAGATCGGGGCGTTGCTCTGCGCAAGAGCGTCTTCCCAATGTTCAGTAAGTCGATGGATCGATCCTCCTAAGTGGAACCGTTGGGTTATTTCCCATTCCAACCAGTGATCTACGACTGGTCCATCAAAGGCCGTTGGGAATGATTTGTGGCCTGTGGGAACGTACATATACATTATTCCCTGTTGCTATTCGAAAAAAGTAGTCTATTTGGCGACAGCGGGTAACCTCTGTGACCAAGTGTCGATATAACTGTGCGTTTGACATCCCACAACCGCTGATTAATAACCAATGTCTCCCAGTGGTGTCGTTAAACAAACATACTTTATCTTTATCTAGAGTTATCTTCTCTTGGTCTTCCGATGTAAACAGTATACACTAGTACTCACTGTTATTAAACTACTTATATGAGATTACGTAAAACGATCATTTGCAGATTTAATCAAAATACGTCATCATTTACTGGTACGATGATATTACACACTGTGACGGTTTCTGAAGTCCAATGACCAATGGACAATCACTTTGCACCAGGTCCATACCTCATGCTGTCGACGCGGATGCAAAGAGCGATTTATGCTTTAAGAACTCATTGATTTGCACCGAGGTATCCGCACCAGTCACAGTTAATGTAATAATATAAGTATGATTGATCCCATTCACCATTCCCACGGTGAGACCCAGTCGTAAAATAGCACCGTGTCTCAAAGTTCAACCTATTATGTCGATGGCTATGTAAACTATGACGCCTTTTCAACCTTACCACTCTATATATAACTATGCTAAGAGGCGTTTTCAACCGTACCTTAATTAAGTGAATAATAGATAATTATAGTGTGTGTGTGTATGTATGTATGTACGTACGTACGTACGTACGTACATACTCACGCACGCACGCATTAATAGTGCCGTGTCCCACATGACATCAACACTGTATATTCAGGGTACAGCTGGCATAGCAATTCTTATTGTGAGTTAGTAATCCAAACGATAATAACTAAAACTTTTTATGATTATTATATATATTTGCAGACTTTTCTCTGACGGAATAGGATCGAAACGTAAACTTTGGAAGTAGATTGGATTGATAACCGTGACCGAGGTATGTATTGTTTCATAACTGTATTCATTTGCATTGCGTATCAATACTGTAACATGTTTTTTATTTGTTTGCGTTCACGGAGTCACACGGTCATTGGGTTGGGTCATTTTTGGTGTGCTTCCATCAGAAAACTGTTCAAGCACACCTGTCATGGGCACAACCTCTGACTT
>JAUTCZ010086570.1:0-16232 GCA_032273805.1 Melanodrymia brightae
AGGTCACCTGATGTGTAGTTTCGTGTAACCTATAAACGGGTTAACCGAGCAGGTCCTTGTTCTCAGGCCTGTTATAAATATATTTTCATGGTTCGAAATTCATTCATCAGTGCATTCTGATTTTATTGTGTGCATCTGACTTTTAACAATGATTGCGCTTTGTATTTTTCAACTGCAGTATATAAGCCGTTGTTGCATGTAGGAAACAAATTTCATTTCTAATCCTCACAATACAAACCTGCACAGATAAATTCCCAATTAATTGTAGCAGGGTTCATACAGGTCATTAAAAGTTAAAATCCATTTCGCAAGTTTGGACAAATGAAAAATGGAGATTTAATCGTTGTTTAGGGTTGTTTTTTATTTCATTTTAAAATTTGTGTAACGGTCAAAGTATTATTTACTTGTGAGAAACCCCAAAAATGTGTAATTGCCATCAATAGATTGAAATTATCACACTACTTCCTGTTTAATAGTATATTGTTTGATGAACTGCGTAATTCAGGATGCACCATTTTATTCATGGACTTTTTACTTCTAAGTCATGAAATAGGCATTGAAAAGTCATGGAATTTGATCATGTTTAAAGTGTATGAACCCTGCAACTTAGGCAATTCCAAAGTTTCAAAAATCACAATCCCTATTTTTATATATATATTTTTTTGTGGATGTGTTCTTCGTACAGGTTTGTTAATCCTATGTCACGTAAACCATATCATTTTAAGACTTTATTAAAGAATGTACAAAACTATTTATTACCCCAGTGGACAAGCATAGTTGTGGAAATATTTATTGTATTTCCTCACTGCGAAATATGACAACACCGATATAACTTGTGATTTCATTGGTTGTTATGACCATCATCAATGACAGGCAGAGACGCTAGTAAAAATTAATAATGTCGCTGTGACATTTGCACATCGAGTAGAACCAGCTAGATCAGTGTTTTCCAGTGTTAGATTGGCAAGTTATCTCAATAAATATTCTATATACGGTAAATAGGATTTATCATTATAATACATGGTAGCTCCTTTATTTACCTGTTCCTGTAAATTATTTTACAAGGAAAACCATTGCCACAAATTTTCATGTGTTTTATATTTTAACATGCCAAATATGTTGTCCTTTGTCTTGCTTATTCGTGAATTCCCTCTACACCTTATTCCTAGGATGTTCATTAATTTGATGTTAACATTTAACATTTTTGGTCATTAATAGGGAAGTGAATTGCCATTTTTTATATTGCTGAAATTTTCTAATAAGCTATTCCCATTGTGGGTACATTTTATAACAATGTACAATAGTAAAAAAAATTTTTTTACAGCAACGTTACATACTGTCACCATGTTTGTTGTCTTTTGAAATGGTTACATGTAACATATTACAAACATTATGGCTTGCATCATATTTAAGTACAAAATACAAAAGACAAAAATCTACATAAAATATTTTTACAGAAATTTGATATGACAATGATTGAACCTATCTACGTGTACCACAATAAATCATATCGGGAACTGTGTTCTAGTAAACATCCCCTAGTCTATAATTTATAAACAAGGTTTACATTAAGTATTTACTTACGGTTTGTCATTTGATCTTGAGAGATTTCACTTATACATATTTATTTTGTTCACCAACATTTTTGTGTTGTGCAATTTGTTTCAATATTCTTTCATATGCATGTGTCTCACATATCTTTAGAACAAGGGTTTCCACTGACTGGGATGGGGCCTCAGGGGGTGGGGCATTGTCTGTGACTGAGTAAATCTTTAAATATCCAAAGAGTATCTTGTGCTTTTATTTCATCCTGAAACTCTAGGCCAGATTGCTTTGATCCAGTTTTGATTAAAATGTAGTATTTTTCATAAAGATGTTTAGAAAAATTCGAATTTATTGAAAATATTGTTAACCATTTGTAGCCAAACTGTTTTAAAATTAGCCTTTTGATAATTTGTTTACTTATAAGATGAGGCATGCTAAAAGTGGGAACCCTGAAGAATTGTATAATGTATGTATGTCACAGAGTATTGTATTAAATATTAATACCCTAATATAACATCCATATGTTGGCGTATGTTTTACATGCACCTGTAATTTTTTTGTAATTTTGTTATTCTACACTAGAATCATTTATTTATTTACTAGATGTATATGAATGTGCTATCTACCAGTCTTGCCACTATCGGCATACCACCATTTTTGGTACAAATATTTTGTAATCATCAAAAAGTATTATGATTAGATGCCATTACTATAATTATTGTAAAGAGAATTGTTTCTTGTTTGTCACATGACTGGATGTTTCCAGTTCTTCAAAAAAAAGCTTGTTGTGTAATACTTGTAGATGCTTTATTAATTCATATTCAGATGTTTGATTATACAGCTCTGCTCATAGTCAAATCAATGTTTGATTGTACTGGTTATTACTGTCTGATTGTACTGGTTATTACTGTCTGTCTGGCTGCGGCTTTAATCACTGTGCATTGAGACGAAAGCTGACAAATGCATCTTATGACATTTCTGTAAATGTTCACATTTAAATATGATTGTTATGTTTTATATTGCATTTTAAGTTTTTACTATTTTGGCAGTCTGGCCTACATGTATGGCACTGCAATTCTAAAATGTTCTGTTTTATAAATTTATCTACATGTATATGATATTGCCTTATTGTTCCCAAAGATATTTTCACACTTTATTAATGTTGCATTCACAAAAATGAAATTTGCTTTTATTATATAATAATTTTAGCAATAGCATGCTTTGAGTATGGTTGTAAAATTAGGATAGGTATGGTTACTCTAACTGTTCCCAAACTTTTTCACATGATACCTATCGTTATTGCTCTTGCATTTACAAAGATTTTTAAACAAATGCTAAATAAGACACTTCTGACTAATATTTTCAAAATAACATGCTAGTGGTTGGAATTATAACTGACTAAAATTACTTCATGAGCTAAAACTAGTTACGGGACATTGATCATTATAATGTGTTTATATAATAAAGTACCAGGGGTTCTAGAATTTTTTTTAATTTCACTTGCCATGGGGCCAGTGGGTTTGAAAATTCACTGGCCGATGCTGAAAATTCACTTGCCCAACTTTTACATACAAATACAAATGTAAGTAAATCCATTTTTTACTGGCCATTTGGCATGGCCAAAGCAATTATTTGGTGGCCCAAGTGTAAAAATCACTGGCCTCCGACATCGGGCCACCGTATTCTAGAACCCCTAAGTACATTTATATAATAGACAAATTTTATTTTGTGTTTGCATAATTTTGGTAAACAATATTGAAAATTATCATTTCTTTGTGAATTCTGCTTTAAAATAGTATTTATTTGATTAGAATCCACCATTTCTATCATGGATTATATTGAGGTTTATTTCCTCTAGTCAGATATAGCTGAAATCACATGATTATGTATTTTATTAAAATAAATACATATCATTTTACATTTATTCATATTGAATAAATCTTGTTTGCAGCAGAAAGGTTATCTTGTCAAAACTGTTTTTTATTGGTATGTAATGTATACCAAGCAAATGTTTTTTGTTTTGTCTATTTTCAATTTGTACATGTCCTGCATAACTTTATTTATGATCCATTAGAAGCTTTTACAGGAGATATTGATGACCTAATCATTTATTGCAGATATCACCTATAATCTGGATTGGTTCAACAAGCTCGTCGCCAAAAAACCTGACTTTTCTAAACATGTCATAACATTATGTTATGCCTTTGAACCAAATATTGCAAGTGTTCATTTCCATTTCATTTATGTTATTAATTGTCCTAATTAAACAGAATGATATCAATATTAACCACCCCCCCTCCACTCGTGTCTTGAGATATCATAATTTATCAGCCTCAGATTTTAAATTTTTTATCAACTCATATTAATAAATTATAATAGCCTTCAGAATTTATGGAAGCAATCGGCAACACTGCTACAAAAACTATTGCAAAATTGATTTAGAACAGAACTTTATTGAGATGAAAAAAAATTTGTTTTACAAATACATTTATTTGTTTCTATTCCACACAGTACATCACTTCCAATTGCTGATAATTGACTGAAGTGTTTTGAATCTTGCCATTCAATATAATTTTGTTTGTGCCAGTATTTTCTTTTAAATTGATGTCGTATGGCAATCAAATACCATCACAAACTGGGGTTGCAACTATATAAAAAAAAATTTTATTTATATAGACTCCCACTAATTAGAAGTCAAGATTATAACAATACATTTAAATACTTCATTCCAAAAGCCGATTCTTCTGTGATTAATTAATTATTTTGATTATCACCCACTCAGTTTATTACAGACAGGGAATATTGAAAGTTGCTATAGAATTAATTATGAACAGGCACTGAAAAGAAATATTTGAAGATATTTTCCAACCTAATACTTTTACAATCAATTACTGGCAGTATGTTTTTTGTTCATTTACCTAAATGAACAAGACTCGATATTGCAGTGAAAATTGGATCATTTTGCCATGTTTAATTTCCCCTGAACTGCAACACTGAACAAGAGTAACTGTAACTAGTATTGGATTGTTGGTTTTTTGCATATGAAGTTTGAGTGACTATTATACCATGGTGCCATGAATCGAGCCATTTACGAATGCTTTACAAAAAGTTGATCGTTGGTTGTATGTTCATATTTATTTACTTGTTTGCTCAGTCATTTCCCTTTTATGTTATCTATGCACATGATACTTTTTTTTATCCTGCATCCTCTTATTTATTATACTTTGTGGTGTTCATATAAAGGATATATACATGTACAATGTTTGTATCGTAAATTTTTTGACTAATGTAAATAACCAAGCTTTAAAGCCAATTAATATTTTTCTGTATATCATTATTGACCTGTTTAGCATAATATATAGATGAAATTTCTATATTTTTTAGAACCTTGCTTTATGCAATAACGGCTGCCAGAAAACTTGAATGTTTCAGTATTAAAATAACTTACTATTATTTTCCAAAACTTTCTTTTTAATCCAATAAAATCATTTACACCCAAATAAGGTAACATACAATATGCAAACTGCATTTGATCTACCCGGTACTTAAAAGTTCACCCTAAAATATATAACTTACAACAGATTTGTGATATTAATTTGTGATTGTAGCCATTCTCCCTTTTACATAAAATTTCAAACAATTACCCTGCAAAGTCATTACTATTTGATGTTAGTCTATCAGTGGACACAGTGAGGTGAGTCTGCTCATGTGACTAATGATGTCACTGAGCAGACGTCTTTTTGCCGGTGCCCTTAGGGCTAATAGGAGGGTACATGTAGGCATAAAGGCACGGTGAGAGGACAGGCATATTGTTTAAAAAATTGTTTAAAATAATAAAAATTCATAAACCACACAGTGTCCACTGGTTTTGACTTACGTCTTATATGATATTCAACTAATGGGTGTCAAGTTTCGTACTCCCTTTGTCCCATGTATAGAATAGTCATCAACAAGGAAAGTTGTCTCTTTTGAATGATCGATTTTCTATCTCTTATGTAACATCCATGGCCTTAGTATTTTATCATAAAAAACTTTGCTGTAGTAGATGACAATTGGTGCAATAGTGTTAGTATATGCACAATTAATTTGTATATTTGTGCCTAATGGAGTAATTTATCAGAATCGACCTCAAATACATGTATTTGCACTTTACAAATCATGAAAGATACCTCTTTAAGTTAACACCAAAAAGGGACCATAGAAAAATGTCCTACATTATACCCTACTATATAAATGTACTAGTAATATTAAATATTACATTTTTCTCAAAGAAAATTTCCGTACAACAACTCTTATCACTGATCAATTCATACATTTGTTTACAAATTGAATATATAGCATACCCCAGTACTGTGATTTCTGATACTATTGTTTTGAACACAACATACATGTATATATACGTTTGAGCAGGCCAGACCTTAGTGCTTATATAATGTGCCATGTATTGTGTATATTTTGACAGTTTGTGTTTGGTACCTGCAGATGAGTGTGTAAAAAATAACTTCCAAAATCAAATTCCCACCAGTTGAGTTTATATCATATATTCTGGCATGTTTTTTATGGCAGTCTGTACATTTAGGTAATTTATCGTGTACCGTTTTAATAATCTTGTCGTGTTTGATTCGTTAACTTCCATTCTAGTATGAATTATTGTCAAAATAATTATTGTATAAACCGTTTTGTATCGGTCTTGCTCATGTTAAAGTTTGCAATGCAAGAGCCTACACACCAATTACAGTATAGGTGAAGTTTAGGCTTACAATTAGTTGTATTTTTTGCATTAGTATTTTATGAAATTAAATGAACAATGTTTTCTGATATTACTCAGAATATCCATTTTTCTTAAGCAATATTGAATTTTGAGTACATATTGTATAGAGTATATTTTATTCTTTTCCCTTCCTATGGTTTTTATGATTTAAGAAAATCGCAATATTTATTCAAACAAATGCACAGACACTTGACTCAAAATAGTGAGAGAAAAAAGTTCAACGTGTGGTCGAGTTCCTGTCATAAATGGGTTAGGACCTTGCTTCCCCTATAGGGTACAGACTACTCTTTATTTGTAGTGAGAAAATATGCGTTAAATAAATGCAAAGTTATTTTAGTATACTATTGAAGAAGAAAACATTTTAAACAAAAAATCCTAGCATCTAATCCGTTTCTTGATAGGAACCCAGCCACATGTTTAATTATTTTTTTAAACCATTTTGTGTCAAGTGCCTCTGGCTATCTGTTCGTTAAAGTCTGAAATGGAATGAATTTTTAGTTAATTACAATACCATTATAATTTGGTTAAAAACTTGATATGTGCTACGGTACTTTCAGGCAATGTGTTGGGGTGGGGCTCTTAAAAAGTACTACTCTGTAAGACGAAAATGTTGATGCCTGGTTGGACCGTATTTATCAAACAAGTTTTGACTTAAGTTTCATTAAATTGAATAAGGTAAGACAACAACGTACGCTTAAGTTTTTGTAGAATTTTTAAGACACCCCAGGAGGAAAATTAAGACTAATGTCAAAAACGTCCAAAACTTATGTCTAGGGTTTGTAATTTTCTCAGAACGTAAATCACAATTTTAGAGACTTACGTTTTTTCTTAGACTTAAGTCTTATTTCTGACTTAAGTCGCTTGATAAATACCGCCCCTGAATTATAAAAGGATTTTACTTTATTACTCTGTGGAATCTTGCCATTAAATGTCTTTTTAGAGACACAGTTTTACTTGCCTTGTTTTTTAATTTAACTCTTTGCCACAGCTCTTTTACTGGGTTTTTATTTTTTTAATGCAGAGTTTTAATGATTGTCCTGCACATTTCAATTTCATTCTTTTTTTTTAGGGAGTGGAGACTTATTTTTTCAAATTATTCATGGGATGTGTTTTTATAATTTGTGTCATTGATGGTAATCCCTTGTGTGTAAAAGAATCCACGTTATTAATAGATGTCATTGGCATCACCTTTAGTTGCATACGATTTCATTCGAAGATCATCCATTTCCAACATTTTTCGCAGATTTGATTCCACATGCTTATACCAATTGTCAAGCATTATAGCACAAGTGTGAATATACCAAAGGAACACTGCATTTAACAATTATCTGTTAATGTTTTGTGTGAAAACATTTGTTTACCGGTACTTGGTGTTTTGAAGTCTTATATGTGATACTGGATGGAATCGAGTGTTCGCTTGCATAATAATTGCAATCAATAAGGCTCCAAGTGAATAATTATATAATGGCAACATTACTTTCTTATTGGCCTTGATATTTAATTCTGAATGGGGGAACGGGAGAGGCAAAAATTGTCAAGTTTTCTAATGGCACATGTGCTTATTATGTTTGGACATGCACAACCAGTATTCTGGCTGCAAAAACGACTGTTTGCATGATACATCCAGAGTGCAATATAATAGATATATGTATGTTTTAAAATTTGGTATTATGGTGAAAGTTCCTGGTAGAAAATTGTTTTATACATTTAATTTCTATCTAGATTGATGCTGGGCCAGTACTAGCAATTTGGCACTTTCACTTGGAGCCTTAGCATTTGTTTCTGCTTCTATTTAGACTAGATGGATCTCACATTTATGGTCTACAACCTGTTGTGCAGTCCAATATTACCGAGTATATACTAAGTTATTTATTTTATTAGAAAGGACTTCCAATTTGCCTTCTGTGATATGTATTAGTCACATCAGTTGCAGTGGAAATATTTAATCCTTTTATGCCTTCATTTTAGACTTGGTCCTTTTTACTCGGTCTAATGTGAAAATAGTATTGTTATTTTCGACAGAAGTTAATCTATCAGTCAGATTTTCATTGATATTATAACTATTTTAAAAGGTCATATGATGCATATTTATTTGCCAGTATCAAATCTGGCAGTATTGTACAAGTACATGTATATTATTTATTTTATTGAATGATGATTTGTTGTATAAAAGTATATCAGGACCATTGTACATTTAAGTCAAAAAGTTGTTGAAGAGATTATCAGAATATATGTATATATTTTATCTATATGTATCAAAGCAATTACATGTTTTCTGTTATAAGTCAAGTTGCAATCTAGATCGAATGAATATTGATTCCAGATTTATGGAGAAAAATATATTTTGTTTTGGATGGGTTTCAATCAAATTAATATAGAGAATGCAATTATGTTTTCTCCAACACTGGAGTTACTTTATGCGATAATCATCCGGTGGATTATGTGCCTCATATTTAAAACATGTATATTTTATCTCTATACATACCGAATCCAGATTGATATGAAATTAACATTGCCAATCAAAACATTGAGTCTGTACTAGAATAGATTATTCTTGTATAATCGAAATTCTGGCTACTAACAAGAAATAGTGACTGTGCAATCTTATTTTAGGCACTTACTGCATTTACCATGTTAAATATAGTATTAAAATCAAGATCGAGAAAATTATTTATATACCGAAATGTTATTTTTGTAAGATAAGAGTAACAATTTCATTTCATAGTCAATTTGTGATTTTAAGCAGTCAGTGTTTTATCGAAATAAATATGCTAAATATCATGCAATAAAATTCCCTTAATCACAAATACAATATACATTCTTGATATTGTACCTTTGTTTAAAAGGTTAATCTGATTTGTAACATACCATTACATTATATATTTATTTATTTATTGTCTATATGAAACATGGCCATTTGTCATTCAAGGGTTTTGAATTTTTAATGGATTTTATCAAATATTGGCTTATCAATTACTTTATTTAATGTCTATGCATAAGTATGTACATGTATTTATTTAAAAAATTTCAACTCATGTATCGTTGAGTTTCTGAGCCAATTTGTGATTCTGTTTTTAAAGTTATGACTTGTTTTGCTAATTAACTTTGTTTAAATCAAAGTATAGGTTTTTAGTAAAACAGGATGAATACAAAATGTTTTTTCTTTATTGAATGGAATTTATATGTATATGCAATAGAGCATAAAACATACAATTTCAATAAATTCCTAATGCCTAAAAATGTTGTTGAGTGTAATAGCCTACATGTTATTAACAGATTAGTTTTAACTTAATTGTTGCATGACTGGTACATTTCTTTACACCTTTACTTAAAATGTGGTGTATTGTACTTTAATACAGTATTGAAACTTCAACTTGTTCAACTTTGAAAGTGTATTATCCATAGTATATATTCAGAAAAGCTAGTTATTTAAATTAAATATGGTCACCGTTTCTTAACGAAATTTACTTAACAGTTCTACAATGCCAAAAAATACCCATGTGCCAGATGTAGAAAAAAGCTTGTTTAAGTATACTGTACTGATTAACTTTGTTTTCGTAAGTAGTTTAGTATGTGAAATCCAGATTGTGCTGTTCTCTTATTGTGAATTCAGTATGTCTGTCTGTATGTATATAATATATAGCTAGCCATTCTCTTCTGCATCGCATAGTTTTCATTAGTCTTCAAATTATCTTTCTTTTTTATCTGCAATTATCCATACTGAAGAATTATTTATTCTAAAATAAAAAAAGTACCACTTTTACATGTTTTGTTATTATCTTATTAGTATCGTAACATATTGTTTGTAGACATTTGTTGTTTATGATTATGTATGCTGGTCATAAAAGGGTTTGTTGACCAAGTTTAATGAAACCTTTGCAGGATAACTTGATTTCAAAGTTCTGCATACCGGTAATATTCACATTTGGAGCAGGGCTTATATGTATCTTAGTGAAAGAGGATCGATCTTCCTGAGTGGACCTGTTGGGTTATTTTCCATTCCATAACTGGTGCCATCAAAGGCTGTGATGTGTGCTATCCTATCTGTGGGAAAGTGCTCATGAAGGATCGATTCCTTACTGTTATTTGGTAAGAGTAGCCAATGTGGCGGCAACAGATTTTGTCTGACCAAGTGTCGACATTTTTTAATTTGACATACAATAACTACTGATTAATCAATGTGTTCCAGAAGTGTCATTAAATGATCTTTATCTTTAATACTGACATTCATCTACTATCGTGCAAAACATTCTGGTGATTTCGGTATCTGTCTTGTTGGTAAGATGGTTTTCTTTGAGAATTTAAATTTCAATCTGTTAATCATATTCTGTTTCTTATTTTAGATAACTCATTTAAACAGAATATGTAATAATTGTATACTCTTTAGTGTAACATTTGGCTTTCATAAGTAAAACAGAAAGGAACACCATAAATCATTTTCAAACTACAAGATTTATTAATAGTAAAACAATATTCAATGGCTTGCTCAAATTTCCAGATTCAATTTAATGCATCGTATAATTAGTGAAGTCAAAACCAACACTAATTTGCAATTTTATATACATTAACCCTTGTCTCCATATACATTGGTTGAAATGCAATAATCTCATTTCGAAACAAACTTGACAATAAAGTAGACCTTAATATTTAAATGTTTTTCACCATAATGTATTTCTATTGGGTCCAAGAACAGTAAAAGTTCCTAGAAATCCTTGAATTGGGAAATGTTTAATTTGGATAGATCCATTGAGGCCTCCAAATATCTAATGTCGTGGAAACCCATTTCATTGATTTAAAGTCCTTGAATGTGGTTACGATTAGCAGTATACCAGTATTGCATTATGATTGAATGAGTTAATTTGCATAAATCCAAGATGGTCACCAACCGTAAGTTCTCAATATATTGGCTCAATGGAGACATTTTAATAATGTTTAAAGGTCTACAACTGGGTTATTGGTTATGAGGATACATTTAGAGAACATTGAAATACTTATTTGGCTTCAATATTAAAGAATTTGTCATATACCTTTATTTTCTCAGTGATTTAATTCTGTCGCTAATGGAATGGTTATACAATCCAAGGAAGAGGAAGTCTTGAATAATATGACAAAGAAATAACACTTCATCTATTATCTTGGCAATTAATCATCATCAGGAGCATCTTCAAATACAATTAGTGTTGTGTTGGAGCTACGTTCATCATCTGCTTCACACTTGCACTGCTCAGTACATCGAGTACAAACCAAATTGTTGTTTTCTTATAATCATCTCCCAGAGCACTTATTTTGTTTATATATTATTGGGTGCACCTCAGTTGTATCTGATAATCTGCACAACAGACACTGGAGTTGGTGCAACTAGGGTTAAGACTGGAAATAGCATGTCATCTTCTTGTCAATCCTGGAGGGCAAACCTAATCGGGGAAATATTTATCATATTTCCTCACCAAGACATATCACATGATTGGTATAACTTGTCACTTGATTGGTTATTATGACCATCACAAACCACTGATAGAGGTGGTTGTAAAATAACTTTGGCAAAACGCAACATAACACCATAATATATTTTAGACATAACGTCATAATTTATTGTAGACACGACGTCATGCATGTTGGGTAGGACTACATAGCTTGATTTTTTGTTTTCAGTGTTATAAAATAAGTTTTGAATGTATCGCAATAAAACATCTAAGTAAGATAACAAATAGAAGAGTATTAAATTAGCTATCATGTTTAAGTCACTTGTGGAATAATTTTCATTTTAGTTACTCGCTAAAGATTGACAAATTATAATTATTTCACTCATGAGTTAAACTTGATAATACAATCATGTCATGGTACATGTAGCTCCTTTATTTCGTCTATGTCTTGGAAATGTCAGTATATTGTTCAAAACTAAAATCATATCGAGTTATATTAATATAGACCATGTGTGGCAGCCATTTCGAATTTCAAGAGAGATACCTGGGGAAAAAACTGGACAGCAAATGAATTTTTCAATCATTCAAATGCATCCTCATAACAAATAACATTCTAGAAATTTAAATCTCTAAGATATATCACCAGAGCAAATATATTGAAAAGTACTTTAATATGGCGACCATCTTGGATTTACACAAAATTTAATGTACTTTTTATCCAATCGCATCGAAATATCCTCCAAATGTATTCTTGTGACTCATTACTCCATTCTAGAACTTTAGATCAATGAAATGTGTTTTCTGAGAACAGATAGTTAATAGGTGGCCATATTGGATTTATCCACATTAAACATATTTCTCCTGCAGAGATTTCTTGGCATAATTATTAATAACTTGTCATTCCGATAGTATTTGCAACCACAGGGCACAGATACTGAGGTAACAGCATGTGTCAATGCTCAAGAACGACCAAAGTACTGGGTAAGATCTTGTAAACTGTTTGTGTCAGTCTAATGTGTAGCAATGACTAATTTTTAGTATTAGCCATTTTTATATTGCTACAGCCTCATTAGGGGTGTTTTTAAAATGGAGGTAGCAATTATTAGCGCATCCCATCACAAATTGTCTAAATCTAATCACAATTATGTTACTTGAATGATGCCATATTTGTTGAGAACGATATTTACACAAACATACATTACCACATGTTCTAGTTTTTACATATCACAAGTTACAAATCATTGGTGAATAATTTAAAGTTTATTTTGAATTTAAAATGATAAAAGGTGTGGCACTCACATTTACAATCTTAGATCTGAAAAATAGCGATAACATTTAAAATAATGGAAAGTGATGCGAGGCATTGCGGACCTAAATCTTCAAAACTAGGGGTGGTAAGCACCAGGTGCTTGGTCAATTTGCCAGAAACATGTAACATGGGCAGGTGTGTCTTATAATAAATAGTAATACATGTAACATTGTGTCACCATGACAACATCATTTGTGACATTTGTCTTCATTCCTGACTTAACATTTGAAAACATCAACACAATCAATTCATATCCATTTAAGATTTAATACGGAAATTTTTCGAAAATGTTTACTCTTGAAAACAATTATATTTTTTTACTGACAAATATATGGTCATGCTTTTTAAATTTTAAATATATATATTAAGTCTGCAGTTACCGGTAAATCATTTATTTAATCAAACAAATTGTTCTTCCACTTCCCTATCTAACTGGACTTGCTCACCTCACAAACAGAGTTTAACCATATAACTGGACTTGCTTATCACACACTTGATGACTTAAAAGAGCTTAGCCAGCTGCTCACGTCACAAACTCAGGACTTAACAAAACTTGCCCACCTCAGAGAGCTTACCCATAAACTGATAGCATAACGATAATTATCGCCAAAAAAAGCTGATAATTAAATTAATTAATGGTCGCAGTGGTGTTAAAGTTTGATCAGTTTCCAACTAGAAAGTTCTACTGTAGGCTCAGCTACCAGTAATATAACTACAAAAACATGTAGTCAGGAGAATAGTGCTGAAATAACACGTAGGGTGGAAAAAGAGTACAGACTAATGGTGGTCTAAAAGTTTCGGCCATATTGAGAATTGAGAACTGAAGCACATATATATTTATATCTGTTACTTTTTTCAAAGACTATAATGATTGAGAATTAAAATAGCTTAGGAAAAAATAGATAAAAAATATGAACACCGGGTTGCTATTACCCGGTAGTATTACAAATGTGGTTTTACACATTGATTAATAATCATTAGCTATTGAATGTCGAACACACAGTTATGTCGATACATGTATAATGAAATATGCTTGAGATATATTGTTTGGATTTTAAAAGATTGTATTTTTGCAAGGAAAATAAAAGCATCGCAGCATTTTCTACCATTAGTTAAAATCTAACAAAATGAATGTCAATAGAAGAGATAACCCTTACACATCTTAATGCAAGCAAAAGAATAGCACTAGAGTACTGTGAGAATTCTTTATTGAACAGGTTAAATTATCATTAACTATCAATATGCTAATTTGTTTACAGGTGCAGATCCACGTGGGATTTAGGGGTGTGTCAAAAACACCATCCAGAAAAATTTTTAAGTCTTTCTTTTTATGTTATTAAAAAAAAATTTAGATACCAAATACCAAAATTTAGAAATCAGTATGGTGTGACCATTACACCCCACTAAAATTCCTACATCTGTTCTAGTATACCAGGTATACAGATTAATTCATACAAATAGTTACATCCAAACAATTTTCTTATGTACATATCTGGTGACCTTAAAACTAATCACCCAAACAAATAATCATACTCAAACTATTTTGCCAACTGATTAAATGAAACGCAAGACAATCACAAATGTCAACATTTACGCATTCCTACAGGTCGTCATAAAAAGAAAGGGGTCAAAGTCTCAAACTAAATTTTAAAATTCATTACATTTTTTTTTTAGTCCGTAGTTAATTTAAAACTAATTTAACTTTAATATTCCCTTCAAAGTTTGCTATTAAAGCCAGGATCACAAATACAACAAAAAATTGTTAAGACCTAAAAAGTTCAAAAAAATTCTAATGTGTGGACATCTCCGGAGCCACACCAACAAAGATTGTGCACCAAGACAATCACATTTTACAGAAAACACATTGATATGATATATCACAGACATCAGCTAACACTTGCAGATTTACTGCATGGTATGGGTATGCTCCAGAGAATCTCCCTACAACATCAGGTCACCAATCCATCTGGCATTAGTGAATGTATCAATTGTCAAGCCTGATGTTTCCAAAACAATGGAACTGTATTGAACTCAGTAATAGAACATTTGTTTGAGGTGCGTGAGGTCGAAGGATCAATCCTCAATAGACCCACTGAGTTTATTTTCATTTCAACCAATGATCCAAAACAGTTACATCAAAGGCTATCTTATCTGTAAATGAAATATTTACAGAAATTTACATGGAACTAAGAACATTTTATAGTACTAATTAGGAACTGTACTAATTAAAAAATGGTGCTATTTGTGAATAGCGATTAAATTTATAAAGAAGCTAATAAACTGAGTAAACCAATAAAAAGTCACCTTTTCTCCATCATCATCATATATATAAATTCATCACTTCATCATCCCAGTTACTTTACTTACATTAGAGAAAACATGCTATCAAATGTGCTGTGTTAAAAAGTGTATATACAAAAAAAGGTTAAAAAGACTACATACATAAATAACAAATTTGCAACGATGTTTGAACCATTAGAAGATTTACAACACATCCAAAATTTACATTTTATTTCTAAGTTTGTTCTCTGTGGCAGAACAATTACACTAAAGTGTTTGAAAGCCATTCCAAGTGGACATAATCACAATATATTAATGTACACAAATACATCAAACTAAACAGTGAGTTGAAACATCGATCTGCAAAGCAGACATCTATTCCTTTTCCCGACGATACTTATCCTGAACTATGCATTAAACCCTTTAATGGAAACATACTAAATCAAAAACATTAATATTTTGATAAATTACTACACCAAATATTAAAAAAGAATTGTACATGTATACAAAAATGAAAATCTTATCTTGTGCAAGGATAAACAATTAATATTGACTGGTTCAGATATCTTGAAACATAAAGATTACAAAATCTTACCACAGGGAGGAGATACTTCTGTTAATAGACCAGGCTTAATAAATTCAGGACTTGAAAATATCTTTGAAAATATGATATCACTGGTGATTAAATATATTTCTCCCACACAATATGTCAGCATTATATAATTTTGGTGGGCCAATCAGAGGCTGGTTGGTTGGTTATAACTTATTTACGTGCTTATAACCAATTAAGGTTCAAGCACGTCTGTCGTGTTCACACAGTCAAGCCACCTCGGCTGTCTGCCCACGACAGAAGTTAGTGTTAGTATGAGAGGAAACCCGCTACTCCAAATTGATAAGTAGCAAG
>JAUTCZ010086681.1:0-16214 GCA_032273805.1 Melanodrymia brightae
CTGTCGTGGGCAGACAGTCGAGGCAGCTGGACTGTGTGACTACGACAGACGTGCTTGAACCTTAATTGGATATAAGCCCGTAAATGCGTTATAACTAACTAACTAACTAAGGCAGTTTCAAAAGAGAGGATGCATTTAAATCACGTTCCATCATTAAGTGTGACATGTACACCATCCGCCCTGAAACCAAACAAAGGTAAAGAAAACGAAACAAAAGAAACGCCAAAATAAATAATTAGTGTACACAGTGGACCAATGGCCTAAACAATAACTGGTATTACATTACATTTATAGTATCTGACGTGCCTATATCCAATAAAGGTTCAAGCACGCTGTCCTGGGGAGACAGTTTAGCAGACTTGACTGTCTTAGGACAGAAATATAACTGGTATAGCTAAAACAAACTTTTATCGAAATTCTTTAATCGCTGTCAAGTATGTAAACGCTCGAACTCGGGTTATATAACGCAATAGTTCAAAGTCTCATTCATTGTGTGCAATATACCTGGTCAGGTTTACACACTTTGAAAGGTTGGCCACTGATGCATATCAATCTTGTATTCAGGTGTGTTGACAAAGGGTGCGGTCCGATCCATTCTAAATTTTATCAGGAAATGTTATCAGGCTACACTGGTATTTACTAGCTGTACTGTAACGTGTTTTCTCTATCCATTGGACCAGAGTTGAATGTAGAACATGTTGCATAGGAAATGTATTGGGCTTAAGCATTTTCTGCTTTTAGTCGCAATTCTTCTCATTCTAATGATAGCAATTAAAAACTGGCGTATAGCTCAGAAGTTCTATAAAGAACACACCAAACCAGCTATAGCTGCTGATAATTTTTTTTTAACGATAATAAGAGATCACAATTATGAGCGTCCAAACAATACATCGTCAAACACATTTTATCTGCCCGATCTGTTGTACATGACCAACAATTCAAATCACACTGTGAGCAGAACACATGGAAAGAATACAACAAATGCTCGGTATTACAAGGTTAAGGGAAAGCATTATTCCGTGGGAATGTCTCGTTGGCAAAGAGTGGACAATAGCGAGGAGATTTTTTTTTTTTCTGCATATTTGTACGAACCAGAAAATACGATTCGAATTGTAGGGATAGGGATCCGTGGAAAAAAGTTTTATCTGAAATGTGTATTCAAACAGCAGAACGGAAAAACGGTAGACGATACTGTTTGGGGAAATGTTACACAAATAGGAGAAAACCACGAAAAAAGGTAGGAACCATGTGTTTTCATTTGTTGTTGATTAATACATAATTATATTATTTCGCGAAAATGAACGTGAGACAAAACATGGATTTTAAATGTGATTGGTGACGGGAAATATAATTAGAATGTTGAATCTCAGTTCAATTTAAAATTTCGCTATATCTTTCAATAACAAAATCCAAAATTTATTTATTTATTATGTAAGACTCCCCAACCAGTTCACTGCCTAATTTCTGGGGACAATAAATGTCTTTGAATTTTTTTTTTTTAATTATCACAGACATGTTAACATTATATGCATTTTATGAACTCTATCTTTTCATTGTTGAAATGCTTTCAATTATATTCTGCAGATATACGGCGTTGTTTGTTCTGTGTCCATTGTCTTCGCGTAATACAAGGCCCTTTGCAGTCTCAATAAGAAATGAAATGTCAGCTATACTGAATACAATCCATATTGCATACCACGACAGGCGTCTGGAAGTAAGCAGTATTGCAGTGTGCATACCGCCTGTACATTCTGGATATAACAAAGTTCATGAGTTCATACAGTCAGTCGAAATGTATCAGATTCTAGGGGCAAGTAAAATCTTCATCTATAATGAAAGCTTTTCCAACAGCATCCAGCACATCCTAGAGTACTATCAGAGAAAAGGGACGGTAGATGTTGTGGAATGGAAGTTACCTGTAACAAGCAATAAGTTCATTCATAACCACGGACAGATGGCTTTCATACATGATTGCTGGCTCAGAAACAGAGGCATCTACAAGTTCGTTGCCTTCAACGATCTGGATGAAGTAGTAATACCATACAAACACAAAGACTGGCACCAGATGTTGTCATCCTATCTAATACAAAATCCCAACATAGGTTCATTCATGTTCTTGAATTCTTTTTTCTATAAGCAAAGTGAGGATGATTTTCATGGATTGGGGATGAACGAAACACGCGCGATTAGGGATTTAAACTTAAACATGATGGCCATGGTTTGGAGAGAAAACAAAGTTTGGAAATACAATAGGCGTTCTAAGTTCATATTGATGCCAAACCGTGTAAATAACATAGGCATTCATAGAGTGTATGGTCACATGAAAGGATTTAGCGAAGTTGTCGTTGACTCTAAAATCGCCATCAGTCATCATTACAAAGGTGTGAAAGTTCTGAAAAATGAAGAAAAGATAAGAGATGATTCGGTTAGAAAATATAATAAAGAACTCATTGAAAGAGTTAGGCTTGTTTATAGGACCACAGAACAGACCTAATTAAAAAAAAACCTATTGTTTGAATGATAACATTACTGACTGCAACATGTTGGAGTGGACCCGACGTACTTGTGGCAGAAAACAATGGCAGACAACAGCTATCTTCCGCTTCAAGTCTCGCTGTTTTCATTAACACGTAGTAATTTATGCTTATTGAATTCAAGCACAGGCACTTGATGTACACCAGTTGGGTCAAAATATTGGAAAAATTAAATTTCTATATTATATTGACTTAGTAGAGGTATAATACGTATAATATTATTTTGAAAGGACGAAATATAGAATTTTTCGTAAATTGTTTTTAAAAAGTTACATCACTGGTCTATTGCGGCTATAATCAGTGTTTAAAAAAATACTAAAATATTTGTAGAAATTTAATTTTTCCAATATTATGTTGAACTAACTGGTGTACATTAAATTCCTGTGATTCGAGTGTGGTTGCATGACGAACAGTTTACTG
Source organism: Melanodrymia brightae (assembly GCA_032273805.1). NCBI lineage: Eukaryota > Metazoa > Mollusca > Gastropoda > Neomphalida > Peltospiridae > Melanodrymia > Melanodrymia brightae. The sequence goes on from JAUTCZ010086681.1 coordinate 2,955, forward strand.
CTTGAGAGCAATGTCAACTTTTGTAACATTGGCTGCTTTACTTTTATGACTACTTCCTTTCTAAAATTAATTCGTTTAATGTTGTTTTATCATTATGATCTTCATATTAAATCCTACTTGTAAATGTTTTAGCGTAACAATGTCGCCATAATTACTGTGTTGTATGTGGGGCATTTCATGGTATTTGCCACGTCCGTCACGATTGTTTCTCTTTGTTATGTAAATAAATGCAAATATTATCAGATTTCATTAAAGTTTTTGTACTCCAAATTGAAATTCCTAACAGTTGAATTATCTAACAACATAATGTTTTGCCTTAACTAACCAAAATGATGAAAAGCAATCGTGACGGAGGTAACAAATACCATGAAATGCACCATAGACGTACCTACATGTACTTGAGGTGGAATGCAGAAGACAGGTGGGCTACGTCTAAGCGCTCGCCAGGCTTAATGTGGATTATGATGTACGATAACTATGTGGTTACACTGTCCGTTTAACAATCAGTGCTCACAGACCGCAACTCTACGTCTATTCACGCAATTATATAGATACAGTTTGCTCTACTTATTATATGGTCATTTGAATTTTGTGTACATCTATCTATATACCGTTGTGTTCATGATATTTAATCTATTAGGGTTACTCGTCCGTGTCGTGTTCTTTGTTATGCTAATAACACCTTTAATGTATTCGACGATATTACTAAGTCTTAGTTTTAAAGCAATCTTTTGTTAGTTATTGTATTGTTAAAAAACAATGCTTCAATAGAAATAAAAACAGGGTCAACTATATATTTCTGTTTGTAAATATGTAATAAAAATGATAAATCGCTGAGTTTCTGATTATAAAGTGTATGGTCGATCAGTCATGAACTGTGATAAAACAGTAATAAAATGGAGAATAATACATGAGTGGCCGTTAGATATAATTTATTATGTTAACGAGCAAAAACATGTTAGATACGTTTTTAAACAACGAGTTGAAAGATAATTGATATCTAACAGACACGAGTAGTATTCTATTTCTTAAATACCTAAAATAAAATAAAAAATTGAAAACTAATCACGGTTTCCAAACCACAAATAACTAATATACGAATACTAACGAGGAAATGACACCGTGTATGACTCACGTGACCCCGTAAAATGTTGTTTGTTGAATTCTTATCATAATAATGGCAATATCACGCACAGGTTTATAAGAAGCCGAATTGTTTTAACAATGTCGAAATCAGTACTGTAGCCTGTGTGGTATGTACACATGTATTGTGTAGCTGTAAAATTCTATTGCAGCCAATACAAGTACAATGCACAATGTACTAACACATCCATTGTTTAAGCACGACTGACTTTGCATTGCAAGTTTTTTTACGACATTCAAAGGTATAACGATGTAACAGTAGACATGATCCTTGTTATATTAATAAGGTCGAAAGGTTGTATAACTATAAAAAAAAACCACCACATTATGTTGAATGCAGAACAGTGTCTGCTATCATGCAAACAATGACAATAATAAATTATAAGGTGCTTGTAATCACTAATGAATCATCGTGTGTGAGATCCGCTATCAATAGATCGAATACCAGCTTTAACAGTGCACGTGTCCCAAGCCAAGGTTCTATGGTTGAACCCATTGTGTGTGCTCAGATCCACATAGTTTCGGACACCCCACCCTCCGGTTAAAGGTTTTTAAAAAACAAATTGATGGTGATTAAAAGCAATACATTATCTCCCTTGTAGCGCAGTGGTTCACGCATCTGATTTAAGACTTGTAGGTACTGGGTTCGAATCCCATTCCTGGCATATGAGATGTTCCATCCCAGTACTAGGGTAAAAGGAATGCAAGTCTGCTAGGAATACAAATCCGGTAATAATTTATAGTAATAACAGGTGTTGAATTATAACATAAAAATCAAACATTACAGAATGAAACGGGTAGCTTGATCCAAAAGCATGTTATAACCTACAAGTCCTAGCGTTGATATAAGAAAAAGCAATAAAAGTATGTAATTTATGTAAGTCAGGGGCCTGTTTCACAAAACATTTACGACTAGTTGTGGACGTAAACGTAAATATGTGACTAAAAGAGGTTCCCAAAATATAATTAAATATAATTGTCTCCAGGAACGAATAGCGTCCACGTGTTAATATGTCTCAAATGACCAAAAACCCATGACGCCTCAGGTACTAACCGTTAGCGATTGAAAATTCTCTACTTACGTTTACGTCTACAACTAGTCGTAAAATAGACTTACGATGTTTTGTGAAACAGGCCCCAGACTATTTGTTTCAATTCGTAAAGATACATTTTATTATTTAATCAATTTGTTATGATACTTCCGGACTTGCATTCGTTTTACACAGGTACTGGGATTAAAAATCCCATTTGCTACGAATGGGATTCGAACCCAGTACCTACCAGCCTTAATCCCCAAGCGTTAACCACTACACCATTGCGGCCGGTGTTAAATAGCGTAGCATAATCCTACATGCATGTTGTTAGTGGTCATGTCAACACTTTGACAAATTATCCCTTGGGTCTCCGATATAGAGACATGTGCACTACGTCTTCAATTTGATGTTCTTAACATTCTATTATATAATATACAGTCCATCCTGCTTGAGCAGCCACCTGTATTAAGCAGCCACCTGTCTTAAATGGTCACTATGTTCTCCCAAATCATCAATTTTGGTGCATTATGACCTGTATTAAGCAGCCACCTGTATTAAGTGATCACTTTTTGCTGCTCCCTTACGTGGCTGCTTAAGACAGGTTTCACTGTAGTTTCGAAAGAGATTCATATTTATTTTTCACGATTCTGTGCGATTATATCTGCCTCCTTACTTCTTTGTACACAAAAAACACCAACTATATTATTGTACAGAAAGGCATAGAAAATACTACTCAGCGAATACATTTAATTATATGTTATACTATATGTCAATTGAAAAAATCATAATTATATGCCCAAAATATCTCTGGTGTATACCCCCCAAGTATCGTGTGAACAATATTTTTATGGAGGTGGATATGGGTTGTTGCATTCAGGATTATACAATATAATTATCATCAAATGTTAGTTGATTTGGAAAGGGCTGCATGAATAATTGTTGACATTAAGTGTACATCCATAGATTGGCCGTCTCCTAGGGCACACGTCCACGTTTGTTGGATTTAATCACTATCGTACGTACATTAAACTGTAACTTATTGTTTGTTCTCCCGACACGTTGGTGTTATACATTATATTTATATACTGATTTACATTAAGATTAGCCTATTCTTCTATTGAGAAGGTTAGATATAGAACAGTTGATGGACGACATACAAAGGGTCAGTCTCAACTGCATTCCTAAACAGTTAAGCTTTTAGTGACAGTTACAAGTAGGCACTTGCAAAACATATAGCATTAACTTGATTAAGATTTAAGAATGGGGTGTTTACGCATATCATTATATATTCGGCTATACCTTAATTTTTATATTTTGCCGCAAACTCGGCATATAAATAATTTGGAAAATATGTTTCTGTTCCCGACAGTTATGTATAGCCTATAATAAAAAAAACCCACCCTGAATTTACTCCATGAGTAGTAACAAGGAACCCTTGTTACTACGTCCATGTTTGATTGTTGGCTTTCATCATTAAGATCATCGCTAAGTGCCATAGATGCACACGTCTAAAAGTAACGACACTTATAGCTAATGGTATTAAATGTGTTTACTGACCAACTCTCTTCCTCTCTTAGAATACAACAGAATTCATTTTACATATTGAAAGTCTAAGATGTAAGCACGATTCACGTTAACTAAAAGTGGATCGTAAACCTAGTCACTCGCGCATGGTAAAACGTACTCCATGTACGTTTAATCGTCTTAAATTAATGCAAATGTCTTATAAATGAACTATAAGTTCGTGGAGTGTATTAATGGAAAATATGTGTAAGTCATCGCAAGGATACAATACTGTGGAATGAAGCCATCACGTTCAATCTTTTCTTCAAATACTATCCTCTCGACCTGTTAACCTATTACAAGAACAACTAAGTGACACTATATTTTCTTACATGCGGCAGCCACGTCTTGACAACCAAATAATTACGGTCCACATGTTGAGACCAGAGGTAAAAAAAACATTATAAATACACACTATTATACAGAGTTTTTTTTAAAAAGGGCCAATACACTTGAAATTTGGTATATCGAGCTGTTTTTGCTGCCCATGAATCGTTACGATGAGCAGTAACCCTGAGATATTTTTAGGAAGGTTTTTAGTTTGGTGAAACGTATGGGGAAAATATAAATGATAAATTATTACTGTTGGAAAAAGACGTTTCCTGTGTATATAATTTTGTATATTATTTGAAATACTATAGAAGATGATTAAATAATGTGCTCTAGTGGTGTTGTAAAATAAATAAAGGTACATACTGTACTAACATTATCTCGCTTCAATTTAAAACTACAAACTGAACTTTATTGTCTTTATTCAATATATGTTCTAATACATGCAGCATATAGAGCACATTGGCATTTTCAAAAATAATGTACAAATCACAGAACAGTTACAAATATGTTAAATAAGAATATCTTTACATAACTATAGCAAACATATTTTGATTTCTGAAAGAAACTTCAACATGACACAACCTGCGAGACAAAACATATTAATGTGCATAATACTTGTATACGTGCAATATGTACAGTACAGCATTTAAGAAGGTAAATTTCCTAGAGAGAAATCTTGACATCATTCTTACAACTCGTCACTGTAGCACACTACAAACTTTATACACACATTTTAATATTACTATAATATGAAGAGTTTGTGCGTTACATGAATACGTCCACACGAAACATGTAGAACGATATTGGGTTTATATACCTAGGCGTCTTAGTCCAAACCAAACATGCATTTAACCCATTTTGTTATGAGAATTGCATTTTTAAAAGACTTGCATTCCTTTGACACCGGCACTTCGCCATAAAAACACTAAAAGTGAAATAAGTATAGGATATGACCTATTCCAACCATATATATTACAGTGCTCGGCTTGTCGGTCGCCACTTTCGCAAATTGCGATAAAACTATTAAAGTGGCGATAAAACAATCAAAGTGGCGAAAGACTTTGGCGATTTTTTAAAATACATTAAAAAAACCCAACAATTTCTGTATTGTTTAACGTCGCAAATAGCCCATAGAGAGAGTTTTAAAACATCTACTTTTCAAATTTTTCCTGAGGAAGAGCAAACAAAACCTGTTTATTTGTCTCTGTACCATTTGAGTCAGGTTTTTTTTAAAGTACGGAAAAGATTCATCAAAATTGCCGTAAAAAACTCACTGTTCAAAGTACTGTAAATGGTAAATATAATTAATATGCAATTTCATGCTTGATTTTAATATTAGTACATTTTATTATAGTGGAGAAAAAAGTTCGAAAATGGCGAACAAATATTCAATGTGGCGATTTATATTTGTCAAAGTGGCGAAAATAATATACGACCAAGGCCGAGTTATTGGTATTATTCTTATCTTTTGTACAGCAGAAAACTTTAAAAAGACACAGCCGTGTAATTGATATCATATTTAACTACATGAAGATTATATTGTAATATATTTCGTCATTTATATACTGGTAGGAATCAATGATAAATTATAATTGTTCTGGTTTGATTTCAACTAGACAGATAGAATGATGCTTTAATATACATATTTTCAGGCACTATTATATCCAGTTTTTATTCCTCATAGACAATATGTCTCTGCTATTTTTGTATTATTTTTGTACATGTGTGTACATTTATCATTCAATTACTTGTCTGGTTATTTTTGATTAGAAACATATTAAATGTATTAATTAATAGATGATGTATGTTAGAACAAAATTATATATATAATTATATAGATATTCAGATAATCAATCCCTTGTATACTGCATACTTGAAATTTACACATATTTAATAAAGTCAGTGTATAATTACTAACTTACAAATTGAATAATTTACAAATTGTTGGGTTAGTTCTTCCTTGGGAGTATAATTAGATGGCTTCAGTCCATTATGTATACCTTGCTACATAAAATAATTAAAATGCAATAAACCGGTGGAAGTGGATCAGGCATGACTTGTGATAAGGTTAGAAGGGAAAGAGGACTGTCAGATTGTATGAAACTAAACACTTGTAGCGAAACGAAATGTTCACAGACCATAAGATACCTGGTGAAGTATGGTTACCAATCTCCTTGGTGCAGTGGTTAAACGTGTCAGGTTTAAGAGTGGTAGGTACTGGGTTCAAATCCCATTCGTGTCCACAACTGGTTTAACAATGGCCATGGTATGTACAGTCCTGTCTGTGGGAAAGAGAATATAAAAGATCCATTGCTAGGATTTCCTCTATCATATGAACATCAACTTCTGTTCTGGACAGGCAGTCGAGGCAGCTGGACTGCCTGACCATCACAGACATGCCTGCACCTTAACGGAATATAAGCACGTAAATAAGTTATAACTAACTATGATTAACAAAGAGAGAATATTTCAGTAAGGAAGCACTGAAGGCAGCAGACAGCAGGGTTGGATAAATCTAATGCCATGAAGCCTGGGGCTACAAGATTTTGTTGCTGGGCTACTGGCTTAGGATGTGAAAGTAGTTTAGTGGCCTACCAAATAAATATATCAAGTTTTGCATAACAACTGCTATCGGTAACCACATTTTGTGAGCTTCCCTACTATTGGTAGTTAGAAGCAAGTATGGTGAACAATAATCATAGTCTTTACAAATTTTTAATACAAGACAGTATTTAAAAACATAGTTGCACACTGATTAAGTAAAATGTTTGTGAGTAGAAACATGATGTTATACCATCCATTACAGGTGGGTTCAGGTTCTTCTTAGAGAGAGATGATGATGTAGACGATACAAGTTAAGAGTAGGTTTTGTAAAAAATCTAATTAATTGACCCTGTACTAAAATTAAACATGTATTAATTGCACGTACGATACATATTTAGGTTCTTGAAGTTCCTCAATCAATAACAACATAAAATCATTTGGAAATAAATTTTGCATAAAGGAATAACTTAAGCTATCTGAAAGAAATAACAAAAAATCCAACATATTGCTTGGGAATTAATCTAAAATGAATAAAGGTACATAATATACAAAGCTTTTAATTGCTAAACTGATACATTTATTGCATAACATTTCAAAACCAAACAAAATACAGTATGTATGAAAAAAAAACCAAACGAGATTCTATTGATATTAATATAATGTACAGAGAACTTTGTGCCAAGCATGCTCTGTTGCATCTGTAGAGAATATCACTGATATTAGAATAGAAGCGTTAGAACTTTTTGGCTGTGTCTTTTGAGTTATTCTTATGATGCTTAACATGCAATTACAACGTAATCATATAATAAATGTATGCAATTATGTAGATAAACATGGACAGTGTTTTCTCTTCCGTTAACATAACGTTTAGTTTTGTACAATTTGCTTTACTACATTGTCACATGATCACGCTTCTCATGTCAAAATAGTGAGTGATTGCCTTTAAGAGACAACATTGACCTGTACTGGCCGAATAGCATCATCAGTTCTCTTCATCACACATAGAAATCATTAGTCGTAGAAAATTTGCTTAATTTAATTATTGTATTAAGTGACTGTAAGAAACAAATAAATAGAGAAAATAATGGTAGCGTATAAAAACTCAACAGAACACTACATTAATAGTGTATATTGAAATGTAATAAAAACTGATGTAAAATGCATTTTTCTTTATTCTTAGCAAATAGAGTAAAGCAGAATGCACCCGATTGTGAGTTTATAATAGAAATACAAAGTTAATATACACTATAATATTATTTGATGAAAATTCAAGCACTTTTAATGATGAATTAAAAATAGGACTTTTTACAATGTTGTTTCTAAGGTACATGTATGTACATATGATATTAAAATCTGTACAATATTTACATAATAATAATAATAATAATAACAACGAAACTTTATACAATTTTACATTATCAAAAAGGTTCATTCCATACTAAAACAACCCAGCATAGTATATATCTGACAAGAAATGTTTTAATGGCAAAATTTAATCAACAAATGTTACACAGAATTATATTTAAAAACAAAAAATAAAAATGACGGATCAAATTGTTGAAAAAAGTATACTATAGAATGATTTGCTATTTATCTATATTAATATAAATAGAGAATAATTTTAAATTGTTAATTTTGATAAAATGGAATATGCAGAAGTAATTACATGTAGTTTCAATATTAGACAAGAAGACAAAACCAAAGAAAATTTGTTTTATATATTAAAAAACCCAAAACCCCCAAACCATGCTATCACAAGTTACAAAATATCAACTTAACATATACATATTTAGTTACAATGCAAACACAAAATAATGATAAAACATTTGCGTAGATAATTGTCTTAATTCATGAGAACCTATTTTAATTCTGTATGTGGCAGTTAATAGCACGTTATTATCACAGTATACCAATATAACTATGTAATTACTAGAATAAAATAAAGGCAAAATTTCTAAAGAAACTAAGGCCAAACAAGATGTATTTTGGATTGTCTAAATTAAGACTTAATTTAATTGTCTTGACAAAAATTTAATTTCTTTAAATTTTAAATGAAAATATTTAACGAAATTTGTCATATCTAATATAAAAATATGACCTCTAAACTCCATTTAATTAAGCTAATATATGAAACTAATTTCAAAAGTATTTTAGAACTACACTAAAATGATATAGCCTACTGTAGAAATGTACATATTTTTTATAGTAATCTTATATTTCATGATTTAATGCTGCGATATAGTGACTAGTACAACAATTTACAATGTTGCTAACTCTTAAATTATTTTTGGCCATAAAACCTTACTGGGACATATCAAACTCAGTTATCAGCTAAATATTCATGATGTATGTGAAATTTAAGCTTTTAAAAATATATCAATTAAAAGGTTCTGAAAACAAATTCATACTTAGTACTGTAAATACAAATTCACACTTAGTACTGTAAATACAAATTCACACTTAGTACTGTAAATACAAATTCACTTAGTACTGTAAATACAAATTCATACTTAGTACTGTAAATACAAATTCACACTTAGTACAGTAAATATAAATTCACACTTAGTACTGTAAATACAAATTAACACTTAGTACCATAAATGCAAATTTACACTTAGTACTGTAAATACAAATTAACACTTAGTACCATAAATGCAAATTTACACTTAGTACTGTAAGTACTTGATTACCGGACAGGAGGTTCTATTTGTTCAGATGCATGGTTCACCTGGATTCTATTTGAGATCTGGTTGTATAATTTGGGACTTGCTTGAGTGACAGAACTAACAACATTAATGTACATTATTGGTTTCAAATGCATTTTATGAACTGTAGTGTTATATGAAATGTGTTTTACAAATGTGCAAGTAAATATGACTGAGCAAATTAGTCTGTAGACATTAATTTACACTGAAAACATTGCGCTAAAATAATTTTACTTTGCAGCATTTGGTTTTTACCTGGTGATAAAATATGCCAAGAAATATTCTATTACTTTTCAGAATTAACAAAAGAAGAGAATGGTTAAGGGGTTAAATTCATGAATATTTGGTAACAAAATGTTCTATAATGTACTGTAATGCACAAAAAATGATTAGTATGGAATTAATGTGAAACAAAGCTACGCAAATGTCATTAAAACCAAAGCTTGATATACATGTTTATAAATCAATCAAGTAACATACACTGTACATGGTAAATATAAAATAGGTAATGATCATAATTAAAAAAAAACTGTTTATAACAAATTGTCACCTTATAGTTAAACATACATACTAAGCAAATCAGTAAATAAAAAGAACCGTAACCACGTCTCATGTATCGTAAAATTATAAAAAGGCATAATAAGTACAAATTTGCATAAGCCTATAGTGCAGTCAGCCACACAGACACAAAGATAATAACACATGAAAGACTTTGTGGCAATCAAATTATTAAACTTCCATCACACAGAAGCAGTATTATTTTCTGGAATACACCATCTCATAGTTATGTTAAAGTAGGTATTGGTAAGGCAATGCAGAATTGTTTAGTTGATTTAATTGCTCTTATATGGCAAATGGTAAAAATCAAACTAATACGTTTTGGAGTGATAAACTAGCCAACATGAAGACAACTGGGAAGCTACAAATTATTTTTAATATGCATTTCTATGCTGCAAATATCCACTATATTTTGCGACATTGAAGCAATGTTCAACGTCACTGATTGTACTTCACAATAAATACAAATGTATTGTAATTAAGAGTTGTCAGTAATGTTAGTAGAGTATTAAACTGTATTCTGTTTCAACTAGGAATCTGTCTAAACAAGAATGCACTGTAATATACATGTACTAGTTGCATCACCTTATACAAATAACTTACTTTGTACGTCATAAATCTACATTGTCTGCAATTCAATCATTTAAAATCAATCTACTAAAAAACAAACAACTAAACTATACTATAACTATTCTACAAGTCAGTGGAATTAATATTGTTTGTGGAGTTCAACTGTTTGTTAAACATCTTTTATAAAAATAGTACATTCATTTAGATTCTATAAATGTGGCAATTAATAGCAATTTTGTGGAGAAAAACTACTTTGTGCAAAAAGAAACACATTACAAATGAAATTTTCTATGTATTGCTGACAATGTAGATTTAAATTATAGATACCGGTACTTCACAGCACCTGCATTTTCAGAAATATTTCAGGGGCGGAGCATATGATACAACCATGGCCGCACTACCTTTAAAAACACATTTTAAATGCAGTTGTTAATTAGGCAGCTGAATGTTTTTATTTCCACGTCAATCACTACCATACAACAAAAACAAATTCTGCTCATACCAACATTGCTACTTTTTTCTGCTTATTATCCCCGTAGAAAAAATTGACTCATCTTTATCAACGGGCTTGGACTACCCAGAAAATTCGAAACAGGAAAGTAGAAAAAAGCACCAAAAATAGCTGTAGAATATGTCCGTGAGCATCTATATTTAAAACATTTACAGGGTGGTATACCACCACAGCCGCCTAGAATACTCGTGTTATATTTGATCCTCAACTCAAGTTTTCTTTGCCAACTTCGGGCCATACTACTATTTTTACCACTGCTCCGCCCCTGTATTAACATAGGTATTAGTATGGTATCAATAACTTTGGTGAAATACACAATACATCATAGCCAAACAACTCAGAAACAATTGAGCTTCAAAATATGCAAGTCAGTGATTAAATTTAAGTTACCAATGAAATATTCAGAATAGTAGCAGTCAGCGAAAACCATAGCTACATTATACATGTACATGTATTTTAACTCCTCTTTTGTATACAAAAAACCCATCTGTTTAGTAATTTCAATATTGAAGTTTTTGTTAAAGCAATGGTACATAAATGTTCATTTGCAACCACATTATGTATATTTTGTAACTATTCTTTTTAATGTAAATGTAAGTATCAATAAAGCATTTAACACTCCTATATATATAATCTACATCTCACTGAGTATTACTCAACACTAACAAAAATATTTTTAAAAGATACAACTACAAGTAGCTTTGGTATAGTCTCTTGCATATGAAAATTCATTATAAATACATGTATAATTATACCCTTTGGGTTCTTAAAACATGGTTATTTAAGCTGAGATTGAAAAAGAAGATTCAGAGAAATTTAAACTCGATAGAAATCTTACACAATTATTTTATTTTGAATTGTAATATTGAAAAAAAAAAAAATCATTGGTTGACCGTAAGAAGAGTACTGAAATCACTAGTATCACTTGCTTATTGTAATGGTGTTCATCCTTTATAAGGGTTTTCTTTTATGTAAGGGTTTTCTTATATTGTAAGGGTTTTCTTCTATTGTACAGGTTTTAAACTTTTCATCCATGTGTTCCATTTACCAGAATGAATCCAGCAGTAGTCACAAACTGTGGACCGACACTGACGAGGAACTGGAAACATCTGTAACTCACATAATGGCATACTGGAAGAAAGCCTATATTCACTGTGTGTTGAGCACATCAGATCGTGTGAGAAACCCTACTCAATCAACGACACGCGTCTTGCTAGAACAACGTAGTTCCTCCACACCAGGTACTACCATGTTCTTTAGTAAGTGTTTTCATGACCTGCTAGCACATACAAGTTCGAGTTTGTCGCTGGAGAGTCTGTGGGTCGGCTTTCCAAAACTATTACCCTGAAAAATAATTTGCACTAAAAATTAAACTATAATTTAATTATACAAAATTGTGTAACCTAATTTCTTAGAAATTAACATAATTATGAATTGCTTAACCTGGGGCAGTATTTATCAAACATTTGATTCAGCCTCAAACGTAAGACAACAACGTAAGTTCATAGTTACACAAAATCCACAGTAAACAAGCTTAAGTTTTTGTAAAATTCTTAAGAAATCTCAGAAAGAAACTTAAGACTTAAGTCAAAAATGGCCGAAACTTATGTCTATGTTTGTTTTTTCACAGACCTTAAGTCAAAACTGTAGACTTAAGTTTTTTCTCAGACAAGTCTTATTTCTGACTTAAGTCTCTTGATAAATACTGCCCCTGATCTCTCAAATACATGTATCACCATAATTAATAGAAAAAAAGGTCCCTAAAATATTAATACATGTACACGTGAAATGTAAGCCAAACAGTTTTGATAATCAAGTTGATGGATATACAAAGGAGACTTAAATACTCACGATCAAAAACTAAAACTGCAAATAAAACTTTCTTATGAACAAAAATAAACATGCGTTCACTGATTCATGCAAAAGTGCGAACATGTTTACGATATATTTTTTCATAAGTTGATAAATCTAAAGGAAATAAGAGACAATCCTTATAATTAAATTTTAAACATGTTTATTAACAAACAAATTATTATTCAATTTATATTTCTTTTTTGGTCCTTGATACTTTATAGGCATTTAAAGTACAATTTCTTTTTATTATACAATAGTTTTTACAGAAAATATATCTACAGTCGAACTTCGATAGCTCAAACTTCGATCTCTAGAAAACCTTCATTTCTCGAATTGATACGCCAGTCCCGGCCGAATCCCAATACAAATAAGAAATAACAGACTTCGGAAACTCGAACCTCTATAATTCGAAAAATTTGATATCTCAAAGTAATTTTAGTGTTCC
>JAUTCZ010086792.1:0-16196 GCA_032273805.1 Melanodrymia brightae
GTTATATCGACACTTGGTTACAGTGAAAACCTGTGATGATGATGATTGTTATTATGATGATGATGATGATGATGATGCTGATGATGATGATGATGATGGTGGTGGTGATGATGATGATGATGATTGATGATGGTGATGATGATGATGATGATGATGGTGGTGGTGATGATGATGATGATGATGATGATGATGATGGTGGTGGTGGTGGTAGCTTGTTATAATGACTTTGTTGAATATCTTTCCCGCACTCTATTTTGTGCAGATGCAGACTATTTCTTCAAATTAGGCACTAACTAGTGTTTATTACTTGAATATACCATGTTCTTTCAGCACATCACTTCCGCAGTACTATTTACGAAGCAATGCAGCACTGGCGCGATCTCTCCTGTATTGAATTCAGGGCGTACTCATCGAGTGTAGCTTCAGAACTTGGTCATGACAGCCGGGTACGATTCTACAGAGGAGTTGGGTACGTTATTTTTGTTATAGATTGACTGGACTATATCTATAGTTAGTTTGTTAGTTAAACAGTTTGGGTCTTTCTATTTTTTTTATTTCAATACTATATTTTCCCTAGAGGTCATGGAAATGTCAGGGATCTTTTATATGCAGACTTTCGCACAGATAGTACAGTACATACCACGGAATTTGTTATACCAGTTGTGGACACTGGTGGGTGTAAGTGGTAGTACACCTACTCGTTGAACCCTGCGGAACACACACTCTGTGTGGAGCCAATACATTCCGTATGCCACAAATGGGATTCGGATCCAGTACATATCAGTTTCAATCCCCATTCGTTAACACATGCGCAACGGCGGCCGGTGGTTATCTATGTATTGCTTCCCTTGTTAAGTCTCGATGGTCTACTACTACTACTACTACTACTACTACTACTACGAGCCCACTACAACTACTACTGCATGTGTGCTATCCAGTCTGTGGACAAGTGCACATGAAAGATCCCTTGTTGTCCTTCGAAGAAGAGTATCCTATGTGGCGGCGGCGGGTTTTCTCTGTGACCAAGTATCGATATAACCATGAGTTTGACATCCAATAACCACTGATTAATAAATGTGTTCCAGTGGTTTCGTTTTTAATAATGTGATTTTCTTCTTATAGATGTCAGTCATCAATAGGTAGAATAGGTGGACTCCAAGAAACGTCAATTGGCGACAAATGCAACAATGTAAGTTTATATATGATATATGATATAATTATCATACTTGTATACATGTATATGGGGCTAACAGAGCGTTTTTATTTGTTTATTAAAGCTAACATTTACTCACAATTATTACTTATAATACCAATATAATGTATAATATCCAGTGTGTTTGTATAGTAGCTTGGTACGTATACAATACTTTAGTACGATACATATTATTTTAGAGAAAAGTACACATTAAAGCTACTATAACAATTTGCATGACCAGAAACACATACAATATACATACATTGATATTGTAATCAATGCCATAACAATAGGCCAAATAAATGTTAATTTGAATTATAAAATACGAAATGCTCTACTATACTTCGTGTCACAACTTTTGTAGTATGTTTTTCGTAGATAACATTAGCTTCGTTTAACGTAGAGAAAAAAGGTAAACATTTTTGGAAATTGAAAAAAGTGCTATTTTTTGTGTCCAAATTATATAAAATTAGGTTGACAAATAAAAATATTGTAATGCAAATACATACAACAAATCTTCAGAAAAATCTGCAATTTTCAATAGCAGGCGATGGATTTTTCTGAACATTTTTTTGTATGTATTTGCATTACAATATTTTTATTTGTTAACCTAAAGTTATATAATTTGAACACAAAATTAGGACTTTCTTTTGGTATTTTCAAAAATATTTACCTTTTTTCTCTATGTTAAACGAAACTAAGGTTATCTACGAAAAACATACTACAAATGTTGTGACACGAAGTATAGTATTAGCCAGAAACATGATACAAATAGCTAATCATTAGAAGCGCACGTATAGTAGTTACGATAGCATCCATCTTAAAACTCGGGAGTGCGCCTTTTAAACGATAAATATTGTTTAATTATTTAACCAACTACTTTCACCAATCTTGTAAATTCATTATGTTAGTTATTTTGATGACATGTTCTCAATTTCGCCCAGAATAAAGGTTCCGTATCTCACGAGATAGGCTTTATAGAAGTTTGATAATCTCTCTTTAACCAACTACTTTCATTAAGCTTTATAAAACTTTGATAATCCCTCTTTAACAAACTACAGTCAAACCTGTCTTAAGCGGCCACCTAAGGGAGTAGCAAAACGTGGCCTCTTAACATATGTGGCTGCTTAATACAGGTGGCCAGAAGCAGGTTTGACTGTACTTTCATTAAGCTTTACTTGTAAATCCATTTTTGTTTAGTTATTTTGATGACATGTTCTCAATTTCGCCCAGAAAGGTTCCGTATCTCACGAGATTGGTCACATTTTGGGCTTCTACCACGAACAGTCCCGCCCTGATCGAGACCAGCACGTGACAATTCACCACGAAAATATGAAACCTGATTTTCATTACAATTTTCTCAAATATGGCTGGTCAGACGTCCAAACCAACGAGCCATATGACGTAGGATCCATAATGCACTACGGATCTCTGGTAGGTTTTCCTGTTATTCACATTAAAGGGGGATGGTCATAGTTGCCAAAATGGCGTCTCCCGCCAAAAATGTGTGTTGATTTTTATGTCGTAATATATAGCGTGTACCGCCTTGCGTTCAAAAGGGCGAGCGCTCGCGAACTGTGTGACTGGTACCGATCATGTACTATCAGTATTATGCATATCACATTCATTTAATGTTAGATGCAAACATCGGTGTGAAAACGTTTTGTCTCGGTTGCAGAACGCTCGACCTATTGAACGTAAGGCTAGTCTTAAGCTAGAAGCACACACAATATATTACAATAAAATAATGTCAGTTAGTAGTACAGAAGGGAAATAATTTTCTGTGGGATAGTGCACATACTCGGTAAGAGTACCGGCGACAGCGGGTTTCCTCTAAGATCATATGTCAATATAACCATCCGTCTGACGTCCAATAACCGCTGATTTATAATAGAATAGAACAGAACTTTATTACACTCAGATCACCACACGTTGATACATAGTCGATGTGTTCCAGTGGCGTAGTTGAAATGGATGGATGGATGCATTGGTTTTAGGTGCCTTTATCCAATGAAGGTTTAGACACCCCCGCCATGGGTACGGTCCGCCTTCAAAGGATGAACCCAGATTCGTGGCTGTACCCAGGGCGGGAATCGTCGTTGAACAAATAAACTTTATCTTTTATCTGCATTTCAGTACTATAGTAAAGATGGCCAATCGCCAACCATTACTCCAAACAACAAAGGTCTGGTTGGTTTCATGGGTCAGCGGATTGCTCTTAGCTTCACTGATGTCAAAACAGCCAACGATCTCTATCAGTGCAGTGGTAAGAAATGTATCATTTTACAAAATAAATATTTAAAGAGAATCACTCACCATTTTGACGCCAAAATCGGGATCACGTGACGAGTACATGAAGCCAGTAACAGGAACATGAATTTGCGTATAAACAGAAGCGAAAATACTTGTTTATCTAAATATTATACATTTATTATATCATTATAAACATCAACAGAA
Source organism: Melanodrymia brightae (assembly GCA_032273805.1). NCBI lineage: Eukaryota > Metazoa > Mollusca > Gastropoda > Neomphalida > Peltospiridae > Melanodrymia > Melanodrymia brightae. The sequence goes on from JAUTCZ010086792.1 coordinate 3,653, forward strand.
ATTTTAAAATGTCATAACATTACGTAAAAATTCTCGGTCTACGACTTACGGTATAAGCTATCCGGTGTATGGGAAATAGCACATAAAACACTCCTTGCTGTCAATCAGTAAGAGTAACCTATGTGTTGGCAGCATATATTTTATTATCAGTCGATGCGTCGTCGTAAGCCTACTAGCTTAAGATTATCAATAATTATGCTCCTGTGGTGTAGTTAAACAAACCAATTTATCTCTTGTCCACAGCTCATTGCTCGGGTTCTACACAATGTCATAATGGAGGAGTTGTGGGACCTGAATGCTCATGTATGTGTCCCTGGGGTTTGACTGGCTATAGTTGTGATGACGTGCAGTATTCCAGTGCAGGTAAATATACATGTACATGTATATGCAAATGTTAATGGGAAAGGTAAAAATAGTAAGGAAATGTAATCATATTATAAAACAACCTACCATTAATTTTGATATCAAGTTTATTTCAAGAGTGAAATAAGTTGCATTTGTCACGAGATTTAGTGAATGTCTAAAATTATAATTATTTCGCGAGACTTGTCAAAACATATTTTTAATCTCTGTAAATTCCAATACAAGACTTGAATGAAATAAATTTCAATCATTCACACTAAGAAAATAATGAATAGCATTTAGCAATCTACATTCTGTAGGCGTACAAACAGTCCGTAATCGTTTGGATGTAACTGGATTACCATCTTGAGAAGTCTATCTTTCCATAATTGCTCAATAAATTATTCTACGCATTGGCGTACATGGGCATATAAATTGGTTTCGATGTTAGCACAATCAATTGGAAATAGATTTGAAACACCAATTATGTCCTTTGAATTTGCACTTGCTCGGGTCTCACGATATAGTAGTAGAAATAAAAGAATTTAACAGAAGAATAAGATGATGGTGTTCTAACTTAATCCAGGCAAATATAAGGCACAATAATTATAGACAATTAATTTTTATCAGTCTTGGCATTTGTATCCTCCATAAAGCATCGATATGCTCGCTTTTTTGTAGTACGTTTGACATTTTGTGACATGTCCATGTTGTTTGCAAATGTTTAATGATTTAAATTCAATTGTTGAACTAATTTAGTTCGGTATATAACAGACATAATTATTATTATATACATGTATATATTTTGTTATTGCTAGGTTGTGGCGGAGTGTTGCGTGAACGAGGTGGCACAATCGCATCCCCGGGATACCCAAATAGCTATAATGATGGGACAACATGCCACTGGCTCATTTTGGTAGGTTAACACTAACAAAATTAATCTTGGTTTATAATCTGCTTAAAGGCACACTCCCAAGTTTTAAGATGGATGTCACACTACATGCTATTTGTAATATATTTCTAGGTAATAGAGCATTTTTATCTATTAAAGTTACTTGCATTTTGTTACTTACAATATGAATATATATATACATGTATATATACATGTACAGTATATGTATATCCAATGCGTTTCTAGTAGTTTAGTATTGGTTGGCTGCATAATACAGCCATGCGTTCATTAGGGCGAGCGCTCGAAAACAATGCGACTGAAACCAATCATGTACTATCATATCACATCAATGAATGATTCATTTAATGTTAGATGCAAACACCGATGACAAAACGTTTTTTGTCTCGGTAACGAAATGCTCGCCGTATTGAATTCAAGGCAGGTTTAACAGTATGAACAAATTGTCTTCATCTGTAGGGACCACCAGGCTCCACGATCAAGTTGTGGTTCAACCATTTTGAAATGGAAGAAGATTACGTAGGTCCGTGTGATTACGACTGGTTGGAGCTCAGAACACTTGGACCACACCTGTCAGGGATCAAGTAAGTATTCTTTAATACCAATGCACAAATCTATAACTTTCCTTCCCTTTATATCATTCGATATACCAATGCATTAAACACTAAAATAATATTTGATATACAGGGAAACCTCTACACCAGACCCTTGCTAAACTGGAATTCCCTCTAAACAAAGTTAGGATGGTGTTTGATCCCCCTGCCTGTCATTCTAATCTAAATAATTATAAAACATTGATCAACTGTGGACCGATGACATTACACGAAAAGCAATCCGAGCTCGACTTTTACTGGTAATCCACGACTGGTCTATCAAAGGCCATGGTGTGTGCTATACCGTCTATGGAAAAGTGCACAAAATATCCCTTTCTGTTATATGGTAAGAGTAGCCTATGTGGCAGCATCTGGTTTCCTCTGTAACCAAGTCGTCACCTGATTAAGATACATGGTGTTACATTGTCACTTACGACCTTATCTTAATTAGGTGACGAAGTGTCCATTTATAACCCGCCTAGTTGACATCCAATAACCGCCGATTAATAATCAATGTGTTCCAGTGGTGTCGTTAAACAAACAAATGTTTATTTATTATATTGCAGATTGTGTGGCTCCGGTCCATCTACATCTTTTGAATACCCAGGCAACGCTCTCTACGTCCGGTTTCAGTCAGACGAGTCGTATAGTGACTACAGCGGATTTGAGGCGGGATATGCGATTTCTGGCGGTTACAGTGATTACGACTGGTCATAAATATAATCGAACCTTATTGTAATTCATGATAGAGAACATTTATTTCACTGGGCAATTGCGTATCTGAAGTTGACATGTGCCCTGTGTCCAATTATCAATGAAGCACAATATAGAAATGTTAATGACTTTAAACTGAATATCACACGTTGACCATAATTATACCCAGGATTTTGACGAAATAAAAGTAATCGATGGATGAACGCACAAATGGCAGTTAGTTACTTAACTTTTCAAAATAATTATATGTTAATCTTTATGATTTTGGCTGTGGGGTGAAATGGCATGTCTTTGAAACCTTGTGTTCTAATTCAACTATATACGTTGTCTCGTGGGAGCCTCAAGCTCGTAAGTGGCAGACATGACCTAAAGCATCTTTGCATATTCCAAATCTACAGCGGCCTGTTTCGCATGTCACGAAAGATCGTCACTGTGCCGCAAATACCATTGATTATATAGGATTTCTAAGGTCACAAGTGAATCACAGATATGAAATTACAAATCGTAAGGCCATTTATACACGTAAAATAGATGTAACTGCAACATACAACTTTCCTCAGATGTCCATGATGCTGTCCATTACATGACGTGCTGTATGTGGAGGATACGACCAACGTGCAATGAAACACGATTTGCTTACTTAAACATGTCACAAGAAGAAAGTTGTCTTCTTCTTAGCGTTCGCTAAGTTGTGATCGAGTCTATTTACGCAAATAACTAACACCTAATATGCTCTAATTGTGCAAATGGAAAAACTAAAGTGTGTTTACTGTAAACCATTCTACATCGTAATTAACATCATCAGGTGAGAAACCAAACCGAGGAGCAAAGAAATCATAAATTTGTTCACATTTCATTGCCATTAAAACTGCATGGGTGACCATGTTGGAATATAGAAGTAATATGGTTTCAGTCACCATAAAACCAATAATTATGACCACATAATACAACATTGAAATACATGTAGTTGCATCTACCTTTCCTGGCTCTCAGTCATGTATTTTGGAAAATATGCACACAAAAAGGTGAGGTGGGAGTTTTTTCATGTCGGTTATGGAAGAAAATTAGTTTTCCTTCATTATCTCAGTTTTAAACATAAATTCTGATGCACTTACATCCTTCTGGTTCTCATGTGACATGTACATACATCTATTTTTAACACAGTGACTGTTCTCCACAGCCTTGATTGTAATAAAATTCTATTTTGTCTTGATCTTGTTTTGGGTTGTTTGTAATTAAAGCTGTCAATAAGATAAACATGGTTAAAGTCTGAATTAAAGCTACAGAAACCCTGAATGCTCAATGCAAAGAACTCTTACTAATAACACATTGTCAAGATATTCATAATTATTTCAAAGGAATCTAAATGACAAAACATTGGCCAAATGTTCATCTCTGCACAAGGCAGAAGTTGAACGGACATTGTGACAAAGTCGAGATGGCATGTATTCTTGAATCACAGCTAAAGCATTGATGATACGAAGCGTTGGTGAAAGACGCCATATAGTTTATCTGCCGTCTTCATCGAAATGATGAAAAAGCGTTAAAACAGGTCAAAGTACATTTATGGTATTACATCAGACATCATCTGAGTCAATTATGAAATACCCTCTGTATGTCTATCATAAAATATTTGGAGTTTTTACGGTATAAACTTCTGAGCCAGGACATGAAATTGCTAAAAATTGGCATATAACGAAAATACCATTAAGAATCTCGGAAGTTGTGATATGTAGACACCATACCATATCATTATTATGCTGGAGCAGATGGAATATTGCTTGACATAGAACTATTGGAAAGTTGAAGTCATCCCTTTTATCAAACAGCTTTGTGTAAAGGCCCATGTTTTGAATCTCTGTGCAAAGATCAAGGTATGAAACAGATAGTCTACTTTCTTCCATTTCCTAAGTTTTCAACACTGGTGGGTAAATCAATGGACGGTGATCTGCATGTTTGATGACCCTCAGAACTGCATTTAAAGACGCATTTAACAGAAAGTAATTAGATTTCTCTTACCTTGACCGTTAATCTAAAAAGTGCAAATTTTAAACGTTTAAAAACATACATATGCTGTAATTTTTCAGTGTAATCGTAATCAGCTTATAAAACATGATTCTTGTAAGATTAACCTGCTTGAATCCATTATCTAAACATAAACATAAAATCCTGTAACAAGTTATCTATTCATTTTAAACACAAAACAATTTATTCCCAGTAAAATATTATCACTGAAATAAATACAAAAATAACAAAAGAAACAAATGGACAAAAAAGCACTTTGTGCTCCTGAGTTAAGTCAATGACCATACTGTCATCGGCACTATCGTGTCGTAATTAACACTTGACAAACAATTGTAGAAAAACTTAATCCTCCACTGTGGTACACATTTGGCCCAGTGATAAACAACTTTTAAAAAAATGGTAAGATTACAATCATAAGGCCAAAAATCAAGTTTGTTTAAAGTTTCATGGTGGAAAAACAAACAGTCTAGGTATTCAAGGTTTTTTCTTCAGTATTCTACCATTTGAACAAGTACAAAAAATATAATGAAAACATTTTTTAATTGAGCTTAAATTTAAGTTTAGCGTTGGCAGGAAAAAGTATGGTCAGTTGTGAAATCATAAACAAACCCATTTTTTGGCCTATAGTATTTTGAAACCAAGAACCATTTTTATACGTATCGTTCTACAATTTTTTAACCTAATTATTTCGACATTTCTCAACCTAATTAGGTAGTTATAAAATATATAACCATATAACTGATACACTGTGATATTGTATCAATGTTTCAAAATACATCCTGTTAACACAACGCTGTTGAAAATTTCTCAATAAATCTCTGAAATATTTTATGATTGTAAAACAGAACTATCTTGGTGATAAAACAAGTCGATAATAGATACTTTTTCTAATTGGCATTTTACCAGAATAAAAAGGAACTACTACCACTGTATAATTTTGAGCAAGATAACACAAACGTTTTATCATGATATTATCTATATGCTCGTGTAACAATGTTTGTCCATGGTGCAGTTTCTAACAAAGTCCAGCATATTACTATAATTACACACAAACACTATCACATGATCACCACAAAGTCTGTGTCAATAGACTGATATAAACTGAGAACTATTAATATCAAGTTTATTTCAAGAGTGAAATAACTGTCATTTGTCGTGAGATTTAGTGAGTGCCCATTATTTCAAGAGACTTGTCAAAACATATTTTTAATCTCTGAAAATTCCAATACAAGTCTTGAATGAAATAAACGTCAATTATTCACACTAAGAAAATAATGAATAGCAGTTAACAATCTACATTCTGTAGGTGTACAATTTGTATATTTAACCATGTATGTATGGTATTTCTTTTATGTGATTCTTATGTAGATAATACAGAATTGATTGATTGGTCAATGAACAATGTCCCATTAGTTATACTTTAAACAGGCATAATTTCTTTGTAGATATTTCAGTTCTATATGATGAACAATAAAAAAAATGCTGCGACATTTGTTATGAAACTGGATACAAAAAAACTTTAAAATCGAGGAACTTGGTAACACAATTGTTTCAACTCATCCAACGATGAACATAAAGAAAGGTTCAAATGTGGATGCACACACATGAAGTAAAATAAATAAACTTTTTTTTTGAGTAACGGTTCTTTTCTATAGTATACTTATCCTGGAATATACCGTAATGTAGTCAGTCGGTGCTGACCACTCACAAAGTCAAAACAGCCTGAGGCCCCAGTCTATCATAGACTTTGTGCATCGACTCCTCAGTATTGAGTTCACATCATTCGTGCAGGCGTAGATCCTCTTAAGTGCATTATACAGGATACAGTAAACTAAACATCAACTCTCAATGCAGACAAATCATTCTTCTCTTCCACATCTCTCATCATACAAACATCTGAATCAGATATGGACAATTCCTGTCAATAAATGAATTCTCGTATCATTGTAAAATGCCTTTTAGTCCTACTGTGTCTGAGATTTCTATCTCTCATTTGGCACTCAAAAGCAGCTAATATCACAGATTCAATTTTGATACGGTATCATCACCATTTGGGTGTGTGGTCATACATTTCAAACAGTTTACGTTCCTTGTCACCGTGTTCAGTAGAGTTCATATGTCTGTGAAGATGCTTGATCGTCTGGCAGGTCATGTGACAGATCTCACATTCCACAGGAAAAGTGTCGGGTCTGGAACAAAATATGTAGCATTATGAGGCAGTTAGTCAAGCGAGACTTGTTAAATTTAAAACCAGAATAGCCATTGGAAAACAGCACCACTCCCCCTGTTACCAGCTACTCAAGGACTTGTTCAAAGACTTGTTAATAAAAATATCTGTCTGTCTGTCTGTTCAATTAAATCAATTATGTAAGAGATATGCAGCCTGTAGAAATTATTTGGACTAACGCACAGACAAGACAAACACTATATACAACTGATTTCGTTGAAGCGAGGGTATAAAAATGTATTCAACAAGTTTAACTTTTGAAAATAAAACTTGTTGGAAATTATTACAAGACCTTCTCCATATGTTCGAAGTAAATAATATGTCAGGCCAATAAAAATCAAAGCCTAATAAGATAATGTTATTGTTGTTTTAGTTGTATGTATGCTTAACTGATCATCAGGCTCTATGCCAGAAAATACTTTTATGGTACGCACAAGTAAGAAGAAGAAAAAAATGGAAGCTATTATAATAACTGCAATGTAAAAATGAAGTAAAATGAGGTTTCTCTCAACAAAATTGAGGTATTTTGTGACAGAAACTGTGCTAGTTTAGTTGTCGAATTACCTGTTGGTTCTGAGTATGTCATACAGGATTTGGATGTTGTGTTTTAACATTACCTGTTGGTTCTGAGTATCTCATACAGGATTTGGATGTTGTGTTTTAACATTACCTGTTGGTTCTGAGTATGTCATACAGGATTTGGATGTTGTGTTTTAACATTACTGTTGGTTCTGAGTATATCGTACAGGATTTGGATGTTGTGTTTTAACATTACCTGTTGGTTCTGAGTATATCGTACAGGATTTGGATGTTGTATTTTAACATTACTTGTTGGTTCTGAGTATGTCGTACAGGATATGAATGTTGTGTTTTAACATTACCTGTTGGTTCTGAGTATGTCATACAGGATTTGGATGTTGTGTTTTAACTGATCACTGCGTCGAGTGGGTTCGTTCGAGTCATCAAGTTCAATAGCACAGTGCTTGTTCAGTAGCATCACTTCATCCTCGAGGTCACTCTTCACATCTTCCAACACATAGTCCGGGTCAACCTGAACCACAATAAAACTTCTCTGTACTCTTTATTACTCAAGTATATAGTAGTAGTGGGTTACAAACAAGAACAGTAAGCCAATGGCAAACGAAAGTTCAGATCAGTTTGCAAACTAAAAATCTAGACCTCCTTATATAGGATTACCTGACCTTGATAGCTACACACGAAGGCTGCCGGAAGTGCTTATAAAAGAACCTTTGGTCATAATTTTATAAAAGTAGCCTATGTGACAGAAGCATGTTTCTTCTGAATCCATGTATCAAAATAACCGTGTTTGACATCCCATTGCCGATGATGATTATAATTAATCAATGTTCTCCAGCGTTGTCATTAAAGAAATCAACTTTATCTTTAGGTACAATGTTAATTTGCTTAAAGAATGCAAACAGAATAAGAATGCTTTTAGCCCAAAATACACAAACTGAACTGCAGTACAACATACAACTTACAATTCCCAGAAAATTAATTAATCATTTATATGCCCGGGGTTTGTTATGATGAATTCTGACAGTGTAATGAATAGAATTACCTGGTCCCACATATATGGCCTTTCATAGCCTTGCACCTCAACATATTCCCTTCTCTTTGTTAGCAGTCTGAAAATGCACAAAGTCAAATCGTAAAAATATAATTATGTTTTTGTTATAACCCAGAGGGCAAACATAATCTGGGACATATTTTATATTTATCGTATTTTCTCACCGAGAAATATCACAACATTGGTATAGCTTGTTACTTGATTGTTTGGCCATAACAACCTGTGACCATTATCAGTAAAATAACCTTGACAAAACATAGCATGACGTCAAAACTTACAGCAGAGTTTTCAAGTTATAAGTGATTACAGGGAATAATTTTTAATAGTTTATAGTTTTTTTAGACACTTCATTGATGCCATCCCAAGTAAGCTTCTTATCCCGTTATTCAAATGCTGCTAAAACACTGTATTTTGACTTTTAGATTAATTCTATTTATTTGTTTTAAAGGCTAAAAACATTCATTTGAGCTACCATCCTACCAAATTATAGCTACATCCATTAAGTTGACTTAAATAAATGTACACATACTCCAGTAATTTGGTGCAAGCTGAATTCTGAATCCTGACGACAGCGTCAGATGACCAGGCGGCCACAGTGTCTTGTGTTCCTATGGCGATGTTAACAGCCATTCTTATTCCATTGATCTGTAGAGAAATCAGACAATTCATGGCTAAGGACAAAAAATACATCTATAGGTAGTTTCATGGTTGTTAACAAAAGTGAATTTGTGTGACTGAAAATTCATTATAATTTCAAGTTTTGATAAAATTATATAACATTAAAAACAAAAACACTTTTAGAATTTCTTCCACGACTGAATTCAGTCTCCTGACTGACAGTTAACACCCATGTAGCTTAGTGTAACATATCAATATTTTTAGTTTAGGTAGGCCTCTTTTTTATTTCGCAGATAATTATGTTCCTCCAATATCAAAGAAAACTGGAGTAAATATAGTCATAACAAAATAATAGATGTATATTAACAATAGGTGATGAATTTAAGAAAGGTAATGCATTCCATTTGCTTTAAATATGGCGGCAGCAGGTTTATTCGGTGACCATGGTTGATATGACCGTGCGTTTCACATTCAATAACCGCTGATTAATAATTAATGTGTTCCAGTGGTGTCGTTAAACAAAACAAACTTTTACCAGAAAGAATAGTTACCCTCACAAAGTGTTAATTTCTAAATTATTGCTCGTCATTACCTTGCTGATGTCAGAAACATCAATGTCTGTATCAAACTCAATCTCCATGTCGTGATCAGGAAGAATTGAATATCCAGAATCAGGATCATAACCCAGTCCACAAATAGCACCAATATAGCGTTTCCTCTTCCGATCTGTCCTGTAAAATAATAATATTTGGATTAACATTTGGTTTTTTGAAAATATTTCGCCCGGGTGGAATTAGTGACCACCATTCATTACAGCACTGCCGAGACAAATACCAATCAACTGGACGAGGTTGATATTTTCCATGTTAAAAACACACGTTGTGAATTCTATTTATCCTATAACTCTTCTAAAATAACGTTGTAACATGATATTTAGTAAATGGTACATTGCCTCGAGTAGGATTTGAACCCAGTACCTACCAGACTTCAGTTCAATGGTCTAACGACTACACCACGGAGACCGGTTCTGTTGGAGCAGGAACCATTGCTTATATATATATTGTAATGACTGGCCCTGACATGCGGAAAGTCTACCGCCGTCAATAGAATAAGCGAGATCACATGACGATCACGTGATCTCGCTCTCTTTGTCTGGTCGCCATCTTTCATAGCAAACCCAATTATTCGGGCCTTGAAAGAATCAGCTGGAAGCTAAGAGCATCGGTCATCTGTAGCGTTGACCCACGCCACAGAGAAACACTAGTGTCAGAAGTTAAATTTTTTGTTAAACGATTAGAAGCTAAGGATATTTCACCGGTGAAAAAAAAAAGAACACACTGAAAGGCAGATTCCGGTTATGCGCTAACCCTGTCGGCTGCTTTCCAGTTTTCGCAAAGTACACCGGTGAGATCGTTCCATCTAGGCTTTTGATATATATTGTGTAAATTATTGTTCATATTTCTTGTAGGGTACAAGTAATTCAATACTTCAAGTTTTTACTTGAAGTGGTTTTGACATCCGTTGGTTAGCCCTACCTCTTCTTTGATATTACCGCCAGGCCAAGTTAGTAGAAAGAAGGGTAGACTTGCGTAGGCTGTTCAAAATAATTATTTGTGTCCGAAAATTTGTATATTAGTGTTTATTATTATTTATTTAGGGTACAGCTAATTCAATACTTCAAGTTATTACTTGAAGTGGTTTTGACATCCGTCGTTTACCTCTTTAATATTCCCGCCAGGCCAAGTCAGTGGAAAGAAGGGTAGACTTGCATAGGCTTTTCAAAATAATTATTTGTGTCCGAAAACTTCAATTTTTGTGTGTGGGTATAGAATTATGATTGGTTCCAAATAATGTTGTGTATTTGTTGGTGATTATCTTATTCGCAACTGTAGACTAGTGAATTATTCATATCTGTTCCTTAAATTTGTTGTGCTTTAGATTTTTATTTTTATTTTTTTTAAACATCGTTTGATCACTTCGGTTTCCTTCCGCCCTATATGAGTGTGGCAGATCTTGTTACGTTTGTGGATAGGCGAACATTAGTTATACCCGACAAACCTTCTGATCGGTGTGCCATCCTGTTATCGGACAGCAAGGCGCGTTATCTTGAAGCACAATTTCAACAGACGAATAGCGTTCCACTCCACTTCCTATATGAAAGTGGACAGGGCTCAGAACGTCTTGTGAATTTATTACAGGAGCAATTGGCAAAACTGGTTGCTCAATATAAGAAACCAGCCGTTGTCTACATCTGGATAGGAACTTGTGATATCACGCATCGGGCTAAGGGTAGCAAACTAATTGACGTCACTTGTTGGGATAACTCTGTTGTGTCCAGTATTGTTGTACACCTTGAGAGGGCGTGCAAACTGATATTCAAGAACAACTGCACTGTGAAATTTATTACATCGCCGCCCCAGTCTGTGTCCATCTGGAACAAAACAAAGACGGGTCAAGTGTGCTCACGTTGGACACATTCAGACAACGAGGCGCTGAGACAAACTAACCTTCTTAACTCTGAGATAGAGAAATTAAACACTCGACTGGGGAGGAACACGATCAAAGTGCATCTAGACTTACTGAAAAGCAGGAAGGGAAGGGTTCCGCAAAACAATTCGTCCAAACTCCTGTTAGACGGAATTCACCCCACAGAGATATTGGCTAAAAAGTGGCTACGGAGACTAGAGTTGGATGTTGTGAAGGAGTGTTTTATGCCCGATTTCACATCCGAAGCTGACCCACAGGAACTATTAGCTGCTGGATTTTAATCTTGCCACATGGATAATTTTGAAAGCAAGGAGGAAGTGCCTCCATATGACGGTGCCACGGCGGCATCTCACATACGTACCGATTCCAGTATGACGCAGCTAGCAGATATTGTACATGAACTTAAGAATTTGTGCATGGAATCAAGAGCAGAAAGAGAGAAATTGCGGTTGGATACAGAGGAAAGGTCATGTCGTCTCGAACAAACATTCTCAGAATGGAGAGAGCAAATGGATAGTTCGGTGGACGTTATTTATAAAAAAATTCAGGATTTAGATTTCCTTAAGCAGGAAATGGCGGACTTGAAAAGCCCAAAATTCCAGAACAGTACGCCTCAAATTCGGAAATCTGCTCCTGCATTTGACTCTGAGTTGTCTGTAATCTCAAATTTCCACTCTTATGGGACACGACTTAAAGATAGTAGTGTGAATACACCGACAGGTGACATGCCGAGCCAGGCGAACCACTAAGATAAATCAGGAAATCTAAGCTGGCCTATGTCGGTTGGGCGGTCGCGTCAACCCAACAGATCATTTCACGATGATGTACCTCGACCCAAATTGGCAACATACGATGGGCAAGAAGAGTGGGCTGTTTTCTTTCACCCATTTGAGCGATTGTCTAGACGATACGGGTGGACAGATGAAGAGAAATTGGATCGTCTACACGAGAGTATGCGTAAGGGTGCAGTGCGATTTATTTGCACTTTGCACCAAGTCATCCAGAATGACTACAGTAGTTTAGTGCGGCATCTATCG
>JAUTCZ010086903.1:0-16190 GCA_032273805.1 Melanodrymia brightae
TTTAAATTTTCGGTCGCCACGCGGGCGACACGTGATACGATTTTGACTTGCCCGAGGCTATTTTGAGTATCCATGGGCGACCGTAAAGTGCACACCCTGGTGCAGTGCAAGAATGTCTGCCTGAGGTTCTATTTTATGTACAGAGTTTGTTCTCTTGTTTTTTTTCCAACATTCTTGTAGTAAATAAAGTTGCAGGAGATATTGATGACCTAGAAATTTGTGATATCTCTTACGATATCTTGATCGGTCTACAGACTATTTTTTGAGCAATTGTTATGACATCATGCCTTTGAGGCAAACATTTCAAGTGTTCAGTTTCATTTAATTTCTGTTAATAATCATCCTGTCTTGTGATATCATAATTTATCGGCACTCATTGATAAAAGTATAAAAAATTATTGGCAAGCCTCAGACTTTATACTGTTATCAACTCGTCCTGATAAATTATGACATCACAACACACTTGGCAAGTATCCTCTATGTATGCAAGAGAAAAACAACCCATGATAATAAATATTGAATTTTTTATTTCGTAAACAAAGTTTATGAACATATTGGGATTGGTAAACAAGCCCCGATCAGGGCTTATATAAATACCGCTCCTTTTTATGAATAACATAGTTGTATATATATTTTTTGTATCTTTTTAGTTTCATTTCTATTTTCTCTCCAAAATACATGTATTTGGTTTACTGATGTGGGATATTCCATTTTTCAGAATTGAATACTTACAACTCATTTGTTGAAAAGTCTGCCGAAGGTTAGTTGTATTTGTATCTGTTCAGTGTTGTCTTAGGTCGTTAGTTTGAAGTCATGTCTCACCTTGTTATGTACGATGTTGTCTTAATTGTGTTGTGGAATGTGTTAATAAATGGCAGATGATTGTGGTTTTAAAGTTCTGTGTATCTCATATGTTAACATTTAGTAGTTGCTAAACAAAATGTCTATCTGTTTATTGCCATTTACTCTAGTTGAAGAACAAAATGAAATATGTATGTTTGGGGTCTAAAAGAACCTACTTGTTTCAGAAAAAAAACCACCTTGGGAAAAAAATAATTATATTTTCTAAATTATTTGCATTGGTAACATAAAATGTTTAATTATCATCCATCTATAATTTAACCTTTTAAAAAAATTATTCATACAAAATGTCTAAAAAAATATATTATACTTCTATATTTGGTTGTGAAATGGTGCTTATCTTTAATACCAAACGATAAAATCATATTCACCCAATAACCGCTGATTAATATTTAATGTGTTTTAGTGTTGTCGTTAAACAAACAAACTTTATCATCCTTGAAACGTGATTAACCTCTTGTTAAAAAAATGGAGAAAAAAGCTGTATCCATCTGAATTTGTCTATGAAATAGAACAGTTATCTTTCGTTTTAACACAAAATGGAGAAAAAGCTGGAATATCCATCTAAATATAACTATAAAATAGAAAAATTATCTTACTTTTCAACACAAAATGCAGAAGAAAAAAAGCATTATCTATCTCAATTTAACTATAAAATAAGAAAATTATCTTACTTTTCAACACAAAATGGGAAAAAAAGCTGTAACGATGTGAATTTGGCTGTGAGAGAGGGAACAGCTATTTTTATGTTGGTGTTCAATTGACTATACCATGCACAGAGAGAAGCGCATGTGTATGTATAGCATGACGCAGATAACAGCTCGTCTTATAACACATAGCAGATAGGCTGGTAAATAAAGAACACAAAACTGATTATGATATGTCGGGCTCGGAAACAAACATGCATGCGTAAACCCAAAATCAAATCTGTAGATAACGAATACTTTATTTTGGTAATATTTGTCTTTAAAAAAACCCATGTATGTTACTTAAGGGGCTATCACAATGTTGCATGTAATTTCTGTGCAACTGTTGGTGCTACTCATCATTTTGATGAGAAAAGTGAGATCACATGACCACAGTAAAGCGAGTTATCAGACCTTTCCAAGGGATTTTTTAAAGGTGCTTAGTTAAACAGGTAAGGTGTAGTGGGTCCCTACATCTTATGGCTCTGGGGAAATCTCTGAGTTATACATACTGGTAAATTATAATAAATAATAATAATAATAATAATAATAATTTATTTAATGAGGGTGGCGCAGTTATCAATAACTAATCTTCTCTGAGGCCCTCAGTTAAAATACAAATAATTATATAAAAAATAGACATAATATACAAAACAGGTTATTTAAACAAAATTACTACAATTAATTTGCATATAACATAAGAGAAAACAGCATTTATGTTTTAGTTACACATTTATTATTTAATTTTTTCCCTCTCTATTTCTCAGAGTTATAAAGACCAAATAAATGTTTAATGACACACCAACATCATATGTTTTGTTTTGTTTTGTTGTGTAGTAAGTAACGTTTAAATTCAGGGTTACTAACTAAACTGTAAGGATTGTCTAATTCGCATTAATTATTTAATTTCCCCAAGTATCAACAGATTGTTCTTGATAGATAAGTTTGGAAAGTTTATAATGTCCTTGAAATTCCTCATCCCCGCTGCAAATCGGTAAACGATATTTGCATTATATCCTAATTGAATTTGTCAGAACAAATCCCTAATTCTTAATGGCTACTTTATGTAGCTTTATCTTGCTGCAATTTTCTCATATCAGCGTTTATTGCCATTAAACATGGCCTTGGGTAAAGGGAGAACACCTCAGTGTAAGTCTCAGTCAGATATACTCTTCAGGAAGAGGAGGGGGAGAAGTGCAAAGCAAACTAATTAGGGGACAGATCAAACATGTCATCACCTGGCTGCTGTCTTAACCTTTGACCCGGCCAAGTTATCACAGAGGTGCTTGTTTGTTGTGCCACTCCACTTTCGGTGATTTATTGCTTATTATATGGGAAATTGAGATACCAGAAATGCACCCGACCACCTCCCCTCAACCCCTCCACCCTCACCTATATTTTAAAGGATCTTTGGACACTATTGGTGGACGTAATATTTAGATTTCTCATTCATATATTTTAACATCATTCGTAAATAAACTTAATCGAAGTGCTTGTTTCATTTTTTGTAAATGTAAAGAAAAATTTATCAGTGGTGAATTGGCCAAATAAATTCAATTTGTTTATTGTAGAAAACACCCACATCATTGGCATATAAATAGTGGAGGGATTGAGGGTTCAGCATCCTCTCCTAACCCTTAGTCCGTCAATTTTATTTTTTAATTTATGAAATTTACTGTTGACTATTTAAATGTGAGGTTCAAAGGAGCATTGATGTGTTAATAATTATTAGTTTTTTTTTAAAGGGATACTGAATTCCCAGAAATTCATATTTCCTTTAGAATAGTTGTTAAAAAACTGAATTTTTACCCATGTATTACAAAATACCAACAATTAATAAATAAAATAGTTATTTAAAGTTGTAAGTTCTACAATAATGTTTTTCCCTCTACAAAAAATGAACCGTAACAAACCGGCCGATGTAGAATCTCACACATGGGAGACTGAGCGATATTGCATACGTCATGTTACAACTGATAACAGTTTGCTTACAAACGTTTTCACTGTGCATTTCAATCAAACGAGGTAGAGAAATGTAGATTATGTCACATCTCCACCATGTTACCTTCTGCCAGAATAGGCCCGGCATTGCTCTGTGACATAAATATGGCAAACAACGAACAGATGTATGACCATAAGTCAGCCCCCGTGGTCGTCTGCGACAGTTGCACTGCATCAAAAGAGCGTTGAGTGCGTATCTGCAGGTACATCATGACAACGCGGCCGAGATAACCAGTAAAACAAACAATCTCGGCCGCTAGATACGCACAAAACACTAGTCAACTTCGCTTTTCCCGCAGATGCATCTGTTTTAGGCGCCGATTTATTGTTTGCTTTCTGCATGCCTCGATCTGATTAACGTTGTTTTATGGTCTGGAAAAGATTCTTTTTGAAATTATTTGTTCGAGAAGAATTTTCGCTTTAATGGTTACTACGTTTAATTGCCGAGACAAAGATTTTTGTGTCAATGTTGAATGTTTGAACTCAGTTTTGTGGAAGAGTTGCAAAAAATGTTTTGTATTTATTTGAAATGGAATGTGCCAAAATAGATATAATTTACATGGGTGTCTTTTTAAATATGTATCTGATGTCGGTGATAAATGAACGGTGGATGGGTGTGTTTGTGTTAATGTTGTAATGTTCTTGTCTAAGTCAGTTTTACATGTATGTAGGACTAACACAATGCAACTTAGGTTTTCTCAGCAGACCAGTTGTAATACTTGTTGTTGTTGTTGTTGTTATATAGTTGCTTGTGTTGTTGTTATTGACCCCATTCCCTTTGGGGGAAATCCCAATTTGAAAACAAAATTTTACCAATTTGCAACCAAAAAAATGTTGCTTTTTTTTGGCGATGAATTTCAGTATTATAGATAAAAACATTGTATTTTGTTTCATTGAAATTAAGGAGTTGAAGTAAAAATACTTTTATTGACAAAAGGGGTAATATATGTTTCATTTATGAAGGTGACGTCAACTTTTTTTCTTATTTTCTCTTTCTCTCTCTCTTTCTTTCTCATCCCAGAATGAAGTTTCATGAGCCGATTCAGTTTAACTAATTAATTAGAATACAACAGACGATCTAGGAATTAAACATACATGACTACCTTCTATGCAACATTTGACATTTAGTAATGGACAGACAACACATTTTATCATTATAAAGAATTCAAAATTTTAAAGGTTACACGCAGGAATCAAATTTCATGGACTGATTTCACATTTTAACGATCTATTACTAATTGATCACAATGTAACAGTAGATGACTTCAAAGAGAATAGATCAGCAATACTACTTTCTATGCACCTTTTGACATTTATTCAATGGCACCAAACAGAATTTATAATATTCTATTCCTTGGAAACTATATATAAATATTTATTTCTTCAAATTGTATTTTTATTGCCACAATATACTTTTATATTGTTTTTCCTTTTTTAAATTATCGGCAATTTCAAGCTTATGAAATATAATTGTATTTTTGCCATTGTGCGAAATTTCCTTGACATTACCCCAAGCAATTATCTTTTGAACTGGAATAAACTCTTTAATTATGAATATGTATTTTTCCCTTGTGACTTGTTCTAATCGAATAAATATGGAACATAAAAGGAGATATTGTACAAATGGAATTGGTTCTTTGACTTTATTGATTCTTCAGGCTTAAATGTTATTCTTCCTGGCATTGTTGTTGGTAACTACATGATTATTTTCATTACCAATGATTTCACAATTCTCCGATGTACACATATATCATGTATATTCAATTCACTTATTTAAAAAGAACGTATCACGGGATTTGTGTGTCAAATATATAAGCTAGCTCAGCGTCACGTTGACATCTGTCGTATAGAAGACAATACTGTTCTTTTTTTTTATGTAGGATAAAGCAATTCAGTTAACACATATAATGTATGTACTGTAAAACTGGTATTATTTGCGTGTGTAATTTTCACGTTTGTAATTTAGTTACGAAAATAACAATCAAGTGAAAAATTACTATTACTACATAATGAAAATATATCTGTATTGTTATTGGTAAAAAATCAGTCACATTTTATACCTTAGATCATGATATTTGGCTTGCTGGTCCAATGGAAAGAGGTATTGAACAACTCCGGCTTCTTGAGCTTGTCAGAGAAGTGCGTGATATTACTGTTGAAAAGATAACAGTGTTGAAAATGAGACTCGTTGAAATTGATATTATGATATAAAACAATTATGGACCATATTTCGGGCAATATCATATTTTATGGACCAAAGAAACTCATATTGATCTCTGCCTGTTTTGCAATGCGAAAATTACATATTGCCAGCTGATAGTTTTTTCCAAATCGCAAAAAATTACCATATTATTCAATAAAAAAAAAGAAAAGTAGTTTACAATTACCTCAATTTCTGCCTTGCCGATAAAACGTAATCAATTAGTGACGTTAATGTTTTTGCAAACTAGAAGAATGCTACCCATGAAAGCTTTATGACACATGTGAATCATAAAATATTCATGGACCCATTTGATTCGAACAAGGTTAAAGGGGACCACTCACCAAATTTGGCACCAAACTTTTCTGTTCTGTAGCGCCTGCAGACAAAGGATTTACCTTAAAACTGTTCAAACTTTTCAGCTCTGTATTTTATGGAGTAATTCACATAACGTGCAGCATGTGATTTTACGTAATATAATTACATTATGATATTTCTGTGGATATTTATAATCGTGTAATAACTGGGCAATTTTCTGTATTTAAACAAGAATAGGGTTTTGTCTTCTGCTAAGATAAATGTCAGTTGTGTATAACTAGCTTTACCTTATTATCACGTGACCGTGCAGTTTCATGCCAACATGGCCAGTGATAGTCTTTAATAAACTGTGCGTAATTATCTACATGTAGATATTAAGAACAGTGTTTTGTCTTCTGTATAACTACATGTAGCTTTATCTTAATTGTTATTGTCACGTGACCATGCTGTTTCATGCCAACATGGTGAGTGAGATTCTTTATTAAACATGATATTGCAACATGCACTTTTCAATGCAATTTCCATCTCTTTGCAATTTCCGTCTCCTGGTTTGGCCGAGCGGCTATGTTGTTGGACTCTCAAGTGCCATGCGAATCAGTGCAGTATGTTCGAATCCCACTTATGCCCATAAATGTTTTTTTTTCATTTTACAGCGAGTTGAGCTGATGACGAGGAGAATAATATCAAGGTCTATATTGGAATCTGTGTTGGGGTCGCAGTTGTCATCATCGCCATAGTGATTGCCGTGATCATCCTGCGACAGAAAAGAGTGCATCAACAAAATGTGTTTGGCGTGGATGGACAAGGACCTGGTAAGCTTATTGTACATGTTAAAAATCAAACAAATTTTTTTTCTTTTGGTAAATTTTTATAAAAAAACTTGATACATTGCGGATAATAATTGTAACTTCAGAGGTCATTGCTCTTCATTTTTCATCTGAATGATTGTATTTCATCAGTTTTATTAAAATACTGGAATGTGTACATTTTCCACAGATTGATAATTTATCCCGGCCAACTGCACTTATTACACTACACATACATGTATAATATACATTGTATATAGCGAATTAAAAATGCCACAAAACATTTAACATGCAAGGGGATTTGCAGAGCTCGCAATGTCTTTTTTTGTAATATGAATCTCCCGTTTTTTGTCCAATCTCCTGTTTTTGGGGGGAACATTTCTTTTAACTTGTGTTTCCCCTATAGTCTGTGCTGAGTACACATGTACTTTCTTCATTACTGCCATCTCACCACTTGATGTATACCTGTTTAATAGGTTATTGCGACCATTCACCCATTTATTTATTTAGCTGTACATGTATTTTTTTTTTTTAATGGCTTGATTAATTATGCTTTCCCTTTTGATTAATTCTCATGATATACATTTAAAAAAAAAAAATCCAATTGCACAAGTTGAAATGAGAATGCTCTGGTGTGATATCCAAATCAAACACATTACCACTCATTCGAGATTTCTTTTTGACCTGCAAGAAAAGTTTTTTAAAAATGTATTTTGGTGCTTTGATGTTTGTACCAATGCGATTACATTATTGTACCTATTCTACATTTTGTCTGACGCACAAATGAATCTACTACGACTCGTAACATACCAAACACATAGAAAGCGTTTATATAGCTCTGAAATGAGCCAACAGCAATAAGCCTACGACTACTATTTCTATTTAGAGCCTGCGAATCTCTCAACTCTCTCAGTTGTCACATCTGTTCGTATGTTTTCTACGATTACCGGCCATTATGACCGCCATTACGACCATCTCGGATAATGTTGTTACGTGTTTGTTTTCATTCCGTTCCAACACCTTGTACCACTGCAGTAACAAACAATGCCTTTGTTGCACACTGATAACCACCTTAATTTCATACTTCATAGGTGTAGGAATGGAATGGGGTCTGGTCTGATAGTTTGCAAATGGAGACACATCTGCGAGTGCAAAATAGTCTGATCTATGCAATATTAATTATGCTGTCACATTTATAGCCAGGATTTTTAAAACACAGTGTAAATTGCGGGAAAGATCGTTTCGTTTGCACTTCGTTCTCACAAACAATTACTTTTTTGTATATTTTAAGCCTTTTTTTTTATTAGTCCCTTATTTATAAACATTCTATGTTAAGGAAAAACAAGTCATTTTTAAGTTAGAATAATAGCAAGAAAATATACATTATGAGGCAAATTCAAAATGGCAACTTAAATTTGTATGTATCAACGTCACCCATGAAATATTTGTTCACCGGGCTCAAGACTGATAGGTACTTGGCTCGAATCTGTGAAAAAGCTTCCTTGCTGCTTATCCAATGGGAGTAGCGGGTTTCCTCTCTCATACTAACACTAACTTCTGTCATTGACGGGCAGTTGAGGCAGCTGGACTGCATGTCCGGAACAGACATGCTTGAACCTTAATTGGATATAAGCATGTAAATAAGTTATAACTAACGAACTTGATGAAGAAAATTTCCAATGACAGGTGAAGTCTGTGATGGATGAGTTGAAATGAATACAGAAATACTTACAGTTTCGTAGCAGTGCACACATAGTTGTGGGAGGAATTAACATCACAGAAGTTGTCTGTTAACACCTTTGTGTTTATTTACAAAAATCACTTATTTATTTGCAGATGTGAATTCACCTCTGGCAGAAGATGAGAAAAAAATAAACAAAAATGGAGGTAATTTTCACCTTATTTGACTTTGTGTTTTTTAATAGATAAACAGATTTTGTACACTTTTAAACAATCTGCAGTAACATTTATGTGCACATGCGTGCATGCAAATATTTATTTTCAAGTGCAAGGACTTGCCACTGAAGCAGCACGCACCCGAGTTTCAATAATTGCTTACAATATCAATATATGTATATATATATAATATCCTACGTGTTTCTGGTCATCCAGATTGTTACAGGTACCAGTACTTAATGTGTAGTTTTTTTTCAAAAACAATTTGTATCATACTAAATTA
Source organism: Melanodrymia brightae (assembly GCA_032273805.1). Lineage (NCBI taxonomy): Eukaryota > Metazoa > Mollusca > Gastropoda > Neomphalida > Peltospiridae > Melanodrymia > Melanodrymia brightae. The sequence goes on from JAUTCZ010086903.1 coordinate 9,052, forward strand.
TAGAAAAGTCTAAGGACCATACTTAGTTACTACAAACGTATTGATTTTATGGGCTATTTTCCGTTCCAGCCAGTGGTACACGACTGGTTTATCAAATGCCATGGTGTGTGCTATCCTGTCTATGGGGTAGTGCACATAAAAGACCCCTTGCTGTTTTTCGGTAAGAGTAGCCCAGGAAGCGGGGACAGCGGGTTTCTTCTGTGACCATGTGTCAATATAACCATGCGTCTGACGTACATTAACCGTTGATTTATAATCGATGTGTTTCTAGTGACGTCATTAAATAAAACAAACTTTTACAAACGTATTGGATATACATTATACATGTACTAATACTGTAAGTAATAAAATGTAAGTGTTAACTTTAATAAACAAAAATGCTCTATTACCCAGAATTATGTTACAAATAGCATTAGATGCGCATGTTGGGTGGCATCCATCTTAAAACTTGGGAGTGTGACTTTAAGGGTACTTATTAAACAAGAACTACCAGCAGACCAGTCAGCCTTCTTGGATATACATTATACTGATATCGTAAGTAATAAAATGTAAGTACGTAGACCTGATGAATTGAACCATGTAACGGCATCCATTTTGTAACATAACTTCGCTGGTGCTGATTTTAAAATAGATACAGTATTGAATTTTAAACCTATCTTGACCTAGTCTGTCAAAAAAAAGTCTTTGAAACCAACCCACGTGTTTGTCATTGACATTTCTCAATATGGTCGGTCTTCTGTTTCGTGAACGCTCTTGTAAAGAAATTCTATTATTTGCTTTATCCTGGCATGCCGAGGGGCGTCTTAACCACCCATGATGAAAAAGAAAGACATTTCTCTTGTTTAGATCATTTTGCTTGCTTTTCTGTATATTAATTTCTAACCAGGCCACACTTTGGGGTCAAGTGTCATGCCTGGTGTTACAGCAGATTGTGTCTAGTGCTCTGAAAGACATCTGGGAAATAGCGTAACAAAAACACTAAACTGTGCACCGTGTTTCGTTTAGCCTGTTCTAACTGTATAACCGTATACATGTTTTTATTGCAAGCCGATTTTAAACTCTTTGGAATTGTTCCCATATACACATTACCTTCTTCAAATGGCAAGTTTTCTGACTGTATAATGTATACGTATTTTTTTTATTGCAAGCCGATTTTAGACTCTTGAGAACGTTTCCCATATATACAATATCTTCTTCAAATGGCAACTGTTTCATGCTTCTGTTTGGATCTGTTCTTCATTTTAATGTCGGAAAGCTCGTAATTTATTTGTTCTGCTTTGAAACGGGACCTTACTTGAACAGTTTAGGTTTTCGGCTGGCTTCGGGCGGGGACGTGTACAATGGAACTTAATGACCGCGTTTGTTTGTGATGGATGTGGAGGAGATTGCAGGTTATGATGAAAGTCTTTTGTTTACAATGGGGAACAATGACCAGGGTGTGACAAGACGGATTGATGTGTTTCCTCTCAGTGGATTGATTGTCCTGTAAATTGTTGCAGAATCCCTTGAAATAACAAATTAATTGCTTTGTTTGTATAAAAAATTGACAGACCATTTATTATGGGAAGAAGCCGGTTGCAAAGTGGATAAGATTAAAAATTATTCTTTGACTCGTCATATTTACTTAATTTGTTTGTGGGTGAGACTAAACATTTGCTGTTTTATTTATTTAATTTTGGACAGTGTGACAAGGTGATTTTTCTGTAATAAAGTTGAGTGAAGCTAAAAATATAACATTTTTCATATTAAAGTAGTTTTTGATATTAAACATTCTGAAAACAATATAATAAAAGTACATATAAATGACACTGTGCTGTTGGTTGAAAAGAGTAGTCTATGTGGTGTCAGCAGGTTTCTTCTCTATACAATGACTGGGTGGTAATAACTATTTGATGGACACACCCAATATTTAGCTCCCCAGTCCCATGTATGTTCTAATCTCACTGGAACAGGCATAGCTCAGCGCCAAGAACGTCCATCTGAGGTTCGATAGGTCGATGGATTGATCCTCCTCCGTGAAACCATTGGATTATTTCCAATTCCAACCAGCAATCCATGACTGGTCTATCAAAGGCCATGGAGTATGCTTTCCTGTCTGTGGGAACATGCACATGAAAGATCCTTATGTGGCAGCAGTAGGTTTCCTCTGCGAACATGTGTCGATATAACCATGCGTTTGACATCCAATAACCACTGTTTAATAATCAATATGTTCCAGTGGTGACGTTAAACAAACCAACTTTGTTTCTTGTCTATACCATGACTGGGTGGTGATAACTATTTGATTGACACACCCAGTATTTAGCTTCCCATTCCCACGTCTGTTCTTCTAGTCTCTCACAACCAAAACGGGTATCAGAGAACACTCTCACTGATCACCAACCCTGCTATCATTTGAGAGAACAATGGCCGACTCCCAAGATGGCTTCTGATGTCATTAAAATCCCATTTACCCCGGGAACCAGACACGGCAAACTGAGTGGATTGCTGAACCGACTTGACACACAGGCTTGTCAATCTGCCGTCCACACGGATACATTGACAGAACTCTGCATCACCTGACCACTCCCATCTGACCCCACACCCACCCTGGGGGGGGGGGAGGGGGGCACGGTCTCCAGCTCTTAAACATATACATCAGTGCGAAGAAACCATTCAGCGTTCTGTTCCTCCTAATCTCTCGTTCCTGAACTGTCTTGTTTATGACTCAGTGTAAACCTTTTGAGATGGTGACATCTGAAATTAAGGAGGTGACGACAAGACAATGGAGGAAAACTAGAACTCATTAATATTAAATGCAAATGCTGCTCATTAATATTGGATGCATGTCTTTAGCTGATTAATAAACTCTGACACGTCAGCTTCCCATTTCAAGACCGTATTATATTGGTTTTAGCCTTTTATTTTTGCTTCTGTTACGCTGTCAACTTTTAACAGCTTTGGCGCAAAGCGTTAAATTATGTAAATTTAGGTTGGAATTTAAACGTGACCTATTAAGTTTTCTAAATGTAAATTGGGAAATCGGTTTGTGGTGGATTGTTTTTTAAACACCTCTAGGAAAAAAAACCTGGTATAAAATAATTTATTTTATTTCCCCCTAATGTATGTGTTTTTGATGCTATTATTAAAAAACAACTATTGTATTACAATTTCTGAATCGTATAGGTTTGTTTTTGTTTGTCTAATAGTCCTAGAGTGCATTATCATCACTTAATTAGTAATGTCAAATGCATGGTTATTTTAGCACATGTTCTCAGATGGCACATGCTGGTGCCACACGGGCTACTCTTTTATGTTAGTAGCAAAGGTTATTTTGAGAGCTACATGTACATGTAACTATGTTATCTTAGATGGCGCAGTACACTTTTTCCAATAATACATCAATTCGACAAGATGTTTAATTGATATATATAAAAATATATTGATTAAACAATTAGTTGGAAAATTTCAAAATTTATGTTTGTTTCGATTTGGGACAATAAATATTCTTTATACAAAAATTATTTTTACGAGAAAACGGTATCTTAATTTTTGTATTTTTAAAATTTTCAGACATGATGTCCATCCAGCCAGATCTAACACAGACCGTAGTAACAGTACAACACGTCAATCCTTCCGACTCCCCTAACAACAACCACACCAACACTGTAGAGAAACCTCCGCCTATTTACAGCGTCCCGGACACAACCGCCTCATCTCAAAGACTTTCCGCCACACTGGGCAAAAACAGTAAAACATTACTAGTGGAGCCAACCATCACTCAAAATGGCAGCGTTTCCATAGACAGTTTAGTGGGGAGGGACAGTAAGAACGTGTTGTCGGTTTCGCCTAGACCGGCGTCGCAGGGTGAAAACCTGCAGGACAGTCGCCAGTCGATGATCTCCATGCAGTTGCCGAGCACGATAGACGCGGAGGCGGTCACGTGGAGTACGTTTAGTAACAACGGCGGACGTCTGCTACTTCCAGAGTCGGGTAAGCATATTTGACATCAATACAGTGCATTATCGTTTAAAGCTTTTAAACAATCCAAACAGCTGTCTAAAAATATCACTTGAGATGGCTTCCATTTTTTCTTATTGGATATATATATATTTGTTATATTATGGGTGCATAATAAATATGATAATAGACCCTGTGAAAGTATCTTATGTGAAAGCTATGTTATACTTCGCGAGCATTTGGCTAGAAAAGGAGAACATCGATTCACAAGAGCAATTAAAAAATATAATTGCCGAGTAGCAGTGATTCACAACTAGTACATGAAAGGCTGTGGCATGTGCTGTCCTGTCTCAGAGAAAGTGCATAGTAAATATGATAAAAGAACCTGTGAGAGTATTCTATGTGAAAGCTATGTTCTCCTTCGCGAGCCTTTGGCTAGATGAGGAGAACATCGATTCACGAGTACAAGTTAAAAAAGATTGCCGGGTAGCTAGTTTGATATTCTATTATCCATTGTCTGTTGTCATTCTGATTTCATACATTTTCAAATGATAGGGCCAACATTGAAATTTTCTGTAAGCAGCCAACAAAAAACCTGTTGGTGTCACATAACGATTTTTTTTCTTTCATTTATTGAAAGAAAACTGAATTTAACATCAGTGTCATCTTAATAATAATAATAATAGTGATGATGATGATAAGAATAATACTAATACATAGGGAAAGACCACAAAATATTTCCTCCTATCTCTTTCCCCATACGGGTAATAATAAATATAACTCGGTCATGATCACCTCACTAACAATACAAGTTTAGACAAATCCCCCCCACCCCGGTGGTGTTGAAGGCCGAGTTTTGAGTACAGTACACCTGTACCTGGTGATGACTCTATTGTACACCATTGTACGAGATCACTACCTACCGCTGTGCCCAAAATGACTGCACACTTTGCAGCTTTACACGTTATTAATTACTGTCTAACAGCATATGTCACTTCCAACCGGCAGCCACTGTGTTGCCAGAAAGCGGTGATGCTACAAAAGACGATGCTGATGCACGCAGTGAGAGTAGAAATCCTGTCGGATGAGATTTGCAATGATGCAAGCTGCACAGTGTAGTAATACAGCTTATGTTGCCATGTAAACGGTCTCAACAGTAGATTGCTGTGGCTCTCTGTACAGATACAGTTCTTGTCTGGTGTTTCTTTATTTTTAGTTCCGTGGCAAATCGGAAGGATTAATAATGTAACTTCTTCATGTTGGGTTGTCGCATTGACATCTGCATATGAAAGCAGACGTAGATGTATTATACAAGTTGTGGATGTGTGTGGGAATTGCGTTGTCTGCCTCTCTGTAATCTGTCCAAGGTCTATGACACATGATGCGTAATGCACCCTCCCACACACTCTTTGAAAACTCCCCACCAAATTATATGTATATATAATAAAAATTTAGGACATTTTGTGTTTCACTTTGAAATGCATTTTATATTTCACTTTGAAATGCATTTTATATTACAGAGGGAATTCCGGTTTAGTGAGGGTCCGGTTTAGAAGGGTTTGACTGTATTTGTATTGTCTTCTTTTGATTGAAACATATTATTTGTTAATACATACAAAACGGATCAGGCACAAGTTATACAACTTACAAGGTCCTCTCCCCATTCTAAATACCCCCAAAGTCATACGTGTAGCCCAATTCAATTTGTTTTCCATTGGATTTTTTTCTTATCGGTAATGAAAGACACTTGACAGTGCAGAAAACAAAAGATAAAGTTTGTTTAACTATACCACTGGAACACATTGATTATTAATCAGCAGTTATTGGATGTCAAAAGGCGTGGATATATAGACACTTGGTCACAGAAGAAACCCACTGCTGCCACATATGCTATTCTTTGAATAACAGCAAGGGATCTTTTATGTTCACTTTCCTACTGACAGGATAGCACCCGCCATGGCCTTTGATGGAACAGTCATGGATCACTGGTTGGAATGGGAAATAACCTAAGGAGTCACCTGAGAAGGATCGATCCATCGACCTATCAAACTTTAGGCAGATTCTCTTGCTCTGAGGTACTCCCCACATCCTAGCTATCAGCTTCAATGCATCGGACCACAAACAATTAAAGACTTTATTATTACAGAACTTGCTGAACTGAACTAGAGAATCTGTGGATAGATCTTGTGGCACTCTACACTGTCTCTACAGTCCAGCAATCATGAATCAAACCCAAAGTGTTTAATGACTTGTTGCTTTGGCATGTACAGAGGAAATACGTTATGTGCAAATCTGACATTTTCAAGAACCCTTGCACAAGATTCCAATTGAATATGTCTTGTCTTCTGAGACTGGCAGTAAGTCCTGCTAAAACCAGCCCTCTTCATCTGGCACCAGGCTAATTACCCACCGTCTGAAGAATCCGGAAAATGCAGTGCTTTGCAAAAACATTAGGATTTAACACAAACAAAAATTTAATTTATTGTTGCCACTAGGTATGCCCTAAGATTAGTTTTAGCTTTTTTAATCTCCTTGTAAATGGCAGGACCAAAGAGTGTTAAAGCAAAAAAAATATAAAAATTTGACAAAGAAAAAGTAGATTTTGGGTTGAGTAGTGCAAATTGTTATAAGCACTTGAAAGTAATGTAGGTCCTTAGGTTTTTTATAAGTATCTGGTTGATTACCTCAAGTTTACTGATGCTATACCGGTAATAATCTTTTTTGAAATTTTGACAGGTTTTATATCTCGGAGGAGAAAGAAAACCTAAAAATAAACGCAAAAAAGCCTTACTGATAACATATTTCTTTTGTAGATCTACATATAAGTAGCTAGTATACTGCAATATTCCCTGTATTATTAGACATACCCCCGGTTCAATGTCAGTCAGTAGCATTAGTTTTAGGTGCCTTTATCCAATGAAGGTTTAGATACTGCTGCCATGAGTATGGTCCACCATCAAAGGCCTGGACCCAGTGTTGAGGCTGTACCCAGGGTGGGGGTTCAATGAAGTCTGGGGTGGGGTATATAGTGTGCCTTGTCTGCGCGTCCATCCAAATTGTGTTCACAGCATATCCTATACTGATTAATACAAGGTCACCAAACTGTATGAGTGGGTAGATGTACATACAAAAACAAACCACTTCAACACGTGTACACCCGAAGTATTTCATACCATTGGAAAGGTCTTGACCTCTGCAAT